>JACEGR010006640.1:0-58499 GCA_014170235.1 Listronotus bonariensis
AAAGTTTTTTAAACTTATTTTCGGAGTTGCTTCTTTTCTGAGATACATGGCGTTAAAATTTAAGAAAACAATTTTTTTCTAAATATTTTTATTATGCTTAGGCCGATTTAAATAAAATTTGGTGCATTTATTTAAAGTGATGAGGCGCTTATTTAGCTCTAACCAGATTGTTATTATTGGCTCCAGTGGCGTCTTTGTGGGCACCGCAGCTTATATTATTAAGAAAAAATACGCCACTGACTTTTTTGACATTCTCATATTTTTTTTATAAATAAGAAATTTATAATACAACTTTTCAATTTCTTGTATTTTATTTGCATCTCGCTTTGTTTTCGAGAAAAAAATAAGGGCCACTTTAAGTAATACTTAAAATTATCCATAAGCAGCATAAAATAAATCCAAATTTAAAAATAAATAATTTTGACCTTAGTAGATAAGGAAAATGATAATTTCTGACAAAAACACGACCGCGCATTTATTTTATAGCAAATAATAGTTTATTTTTTACCATGTCTTCTATGGGTACTTTTTAGAAGCAATTAAAGTGACTTTAATCTTTTTTCTTGAAAACACAGCTGGATACAGAAAAAATACAAAAAACTAAAAAATTGTAATATTAATTGCTTAATTATAAAAAATATAAAAACGTAAAAAGTCAGTGGCGTACTGTCTTCTTCTTAATAATATAAGTTGCGGTGCCCACTGAGACGCCACTGGACCCAATAATAACAATCTGCTTAAAGCTAAATAGGCGTCTTATTACTTTAAATAAATGTACTAAATCTCATTCAAATCGGTCATAGCATATTAAAAATATTTAGAAAAATCTGATTTTTCTTTTAAATTTTAACGACCTGTATCTCAGTAAGTAAGAAACTCCGAACCTATGTTTATAGAAACTTTTTTTTATAAAATGCCATAAGAAATTACACCTTAAAGGTTTCGTCCGTTTTTAGAAAACATCCTGTATAAGGGTTTAGGCAGGCACTAAATAGTATATTACATTACAAGTGTGGAAACTGACTAATTTCACACGAGTAGGAATATTATAGCACGAGGCATTAGCCGAGTGCGACACACCCACGAGTGTAAGACAGTCATTTTTACACGAGTACTGTACACTATTTTTCCTACGACCACAAATTATTCACCAAAAAAAATTAAAGTTTGTCTTTACAGAAAAAATAAAAACAATTGAGAACTTTGCAACACTAGGGTGATATTTACTTTGCAACACTAGTCTGATATGTATTTTTCCTCACTGGTATATAATACTGTTTTGATAATATTTTTACATCGAAAATCACCTACCTAGAAGCATTATATAACTTTTATCATTTTGGAATTTAAAAAGGCCCTCACTTAATAAAAATTGTATGGTTTGGTTGGGTAAAAACGGTGATAGTTTAATACGGTTTTCTGCTATTTTAAGAGATTTTTTAATTATTAATACTTACATCATTTAGACTTTCTTCTAAATAAAACGTAAGTGGCGCATATCCAAAATATTCCGTTTTTTAAAATATCAGTAAACAAACTTACGGGACCGGGGAGTGAAAAGGGGTGCTGGGTGGGGTAAAATTGGTAAAACGAGTTAATGAAACTGAACATCACATGTAAAATTAAGTAAAAATTACATTTTTTCCTCATATTTTTGAGAAAAAATATAAAAAATATGAAAAATTGTAAATTCATAACCTAAAGTCCTAAAAGTCAGAAAAAAACGACTACTATACGTCAGTTATACCATGCAAAATATGGAAAACATTTGGCAACGTCGGAAGGGTCTAATTCTATTTATGAATGGATAAAAGAAAGTGGATTTATAAAGTGTGTATTAGCCTCAGGTTTAATTAAGGGATTTAAAAAAAGATTTAACTAGTTGTTTGAGTACACGAAGACAGAGAGAAAGGAATTTGATCTATAGGAGTTTTTTCTCTGGCGCTTTAGGTCGAACGGTCAAGCGGCAAGGCTGCCTCCATAAAGTTCGTGCTCAAAGGTAGGACGGATATTTTTAATTTGATCTACTTACCTGACAACACTGTGCCACTGAGCGAGCAGTCAGTGAAAGTTGTTTTTTGTGGTTATGTCTATTTTTGTTTATGTTTTTATTTTTCGAACATTTTATTAATACTCTTTTTAATATTAGAAGAAAGCTTATAGTGTGTAGTAACTTAACGTTAATAAGATGATTTTTGCTAATTTGGGTTCTACTGTTTAAGGTAAGTAAAAAGTTTTTTACTGTCACTACAATAAATATGTCACTTGCAAAACCAATAGCAGTTTTTAGAATGACATCATAATATATATCACACAAGTGTTGTAAAGTACTTTGCAACACTAGTGCTGTAAAGTACTTTGCAACACTAGTGTGATATAACGCATTTTCTATGCATGAAACCAGTGTGCTATTTGCTATTTTCACAAGTGGTCGTAGGAAAATAAACTTTTTGGTTTATACTGCATAGATGAACAAGCTAAATAAATATTGCACTATTTCCAACATTTACCTCTCCAAATACACTTCCAGCTCCCAGAGTAGCCAATACAGTGTACCCATCATCTGCTACAACCTGCAGTCTTCCTCGTTTTACGATATACATTTCTTTACCAACATCGCCTTTTCGACATATATAGTCACCTGGCGAAAAAAACCTATAAAAAATATAATATAATAATTAAACACCTTTAATTACATTTTTTTCTTTCAAAAGTTTTAAGTAAAAATGTTTTTCACTGTTAACCTAAAAAATTGCAATTTTTAGTTTATTTCCCTAACGAGAAATAATATTTCTCACCCTTGGTAAATAATGGGAACAATTTTATAGATAATAAAAAACACCTATGTAAATAATGAGAATATTCCTACAATTTTAAAGATATTGACAGAAACTTTTGTTGACTTAGTTATTAACTAGAAGTAGAAAATTAATGTTAGCAGTAAAAAATTCTATGTATACCTTGGGTGAAAAAGCTGTTATTTACCTCGGTATATAAAAGCTCTCTCACCCTAGTTATATAATATACTATTCGTACAGTCCCAGTTTAAACAGAAATATGTGTTAAACTGTTTTTAAATAACTTTTTTGTTCGCTTGAGACTAAGAACCACACAAATACCATTTTTTATTGTCTTTATTTACCTGTAATCTGAGTTTTAAAACTAAAGCTTCTAGAAGACCGGGTTCGCAATCTTGAAATATTCTAACTTTTCTTAAGGTATCTAAATGTACTCTAATGGCAATTTCTGCTTTTAACTTATCTGGAAGAGCTGATAGTACTCTTTCTTCATCTAGAGCACCACTTTCTTGCCATGTATAAGCAAACCACCTAAAACAAGCAGTATAATAGGAAAATAAATGAGAGTCATATACTAGCATATTGTAACAATACCTATGCAATAAAATTAATTGTTGGTGTGTCATACAACTACGAATTATAATATGCATATTATTATTAACTAAATATACTCACCGTATTACCCTGGCTTCCAACTCGCGTCCCACTTTTCGAAAAGCCATGTACTGTTTAACTCCATCCATTCGATTTTGAAAATCCACCCTAGCTACGTTCATATTTGAAATCATAGAGCCGATATTACCTTTAAAGAAAAAAATAAGTTTAAAAAAATGTATATAAAAATTTTAGTTTGTTTAATGAACCTGTCAAACATAATATGTTTTTCCTAATCTGATATTGCGATAGCTTAAAAAGATATTTTTTTTGCAACAAAACTTGATTAAGTTTTTGTTGACTTAAAATTTTATGCGTACAGACATTCCAATTATTATTTTAAGCTTCTCATTTATAATGACTTATAGTTACGGAATATGGGCTTTACCAACTGAAAGATGAACATTAAGTAAAGAAATAAAATATATAGGATTGCCGGTTGTTATAAAGGAAAGTGTTGTTATGAGATTATTGGATCTATTTTATAAAAATATGTTTACATGTACAGGGGGCATCACAACGAAGATATAGACACAAGTTACCTTTTTTAAATGGAATGGTGTATATTTTATTGGATTTTTGAATTCTCCACAAAATTTTAACATGACTTTGTGTAACATATGCTATACCTAAACTCACTAGTTTAAAAGATACAAGGGTTTAAAAAAGTATTTTATCGATATTTTTATTTTCACCTGTTACAATATTTACCTAGTTACATTTACATAGTAACATTTTTGGGTATGTATGACATGTATAAGTGACGTTTGGTAATTATTGAGCAGTTGTTAGTTAAACTATTTAAAATAACTAGTCATGACGCTCTCATTTTGGATTAAATGTTAGACGATTTTTAGATACAGACTTTCCCAGCAATGGATCGGCAGAAGGGGTGAAATTGAGTGGCCAGCAAGAAGCCCCGACCTTACGCCTCTAGACTACTTTCTTTGGGGACATTTAAAAATAGGGTTTATTTGACAAGACCAGAAAATATCGATGAACTAAAAGGAAGAATAAGAAGAGAATGTGAAAACATTACTCCGAATATGCTACAAAATGTTACAAATGCTTTTTATTACAAAGTAGCACATTGTCAAGCCGTTCAAGGAGGTCACTTCCAACATTTAATTAAATAGGTTAAGTGTTTACAAGTTATTTTGTGTCAATTCTGTTTTTATTAATAAGTGTTTTCATATTTTAAAAGTTAATAAATATTTACATTATATTTTTTAAACCCTTGTATCTTTTAAACTAGTGAGTTTAGGTATAGCATATGTTACACAAAGTCATGTTAAAATTTTGTGGAGAATTCAAAATCCAATAAAATATACACCATTCCATTTAAAAAAGGTAACTTGTGTCTATATCTTCGTTGTGATGCCCCTGTACATGTAAACATATTTTTATAAAATAGATCTAAAATATATCTATAAACTTTATTTGGAAGACTTTTCGATAAATGAGCGCATTTGAGTAGGTTATTTAATAGGTTTGTCGTTAAATAAAACATTTGTTTCTAAATAGCAATAATTTTCGATTTTAGCTATTTAAAGGTGAAGGAACATAATATCATAAAGCAATGGAGAAAAAATAATACAAGGTGATCATTTTAAAGTCGGCGTTATTGCTAACTGTCTTATTATTGGAGATACAAAGTGGGTTAAATCAGTTAAGTTGTAGTATTTTTCGCTGATTAACGTGCTGCTAACAAAAACAGTAAACAGTCAGCGAGAACTTTCTGATTTATTGCCAAAAACACATTTTTTTGAAATTTGTAGAATATATCACCATTTGAAAGATCTATTAAAAGAGCTTTTTAAAAAAGTTCTTATGTGTTATATCAGTTTGTAAATAGTTTCCGGAAATGTGGTCATCTTCAGAATTTCATAGTAAACTGTCATTTTTTAAAATAAACACCTCGTATAAAAATAGAATTTTAAACCAAAAATAATGCTTTTTCTTACCTTACGACAAAATTTATTGGACAATATACTTCCCCCAAGTAAAATGATGGCTTTTTAATGAATAGAAGCAAACAAATTGGCAACTTTAATTAATACATGTTTTGTTAAAATTAATGCTAGTAGTTGCTAAAAAATCAATTATGTCTGCCAGAAGCCTCTTATGGTTCAGTTGTTTGAAGAGAGCTCTCTCGGTTGGCAAGGGTTCGCTCCACAGAATTACTTGTTAATTTATTTTCAAAGTGGTGTGTCTAAATTTTTGTATCTTGTTAAGTTTAAGAGAACAAAAAATTCACTTTATTCCATATTTTTAGACCATAAAAAAGAATTGCGGAAATCTTTTTTGTAAAAATAAGGTTTTTTTTTTTATCTTTGGACAATCCACGAAGGCTGAAGGCCTAAATACTAACGTACCTGTGGGTGTACCTAAGCAGGGTAAGGAGGAAGCTGTTGGCACGGTGACCTAAAACTTGAAGATTTGGGAAGGAAGGAAAGACCTCCGCTGGCAGTAGGTTCCACAGTCTAGAAACTCTAGGGATAAAAGAACGAACGAAATGGGAAGTTCGGGGCCTGTCCGATTGGACCGTATAGGAGGCATACGTGCGGCATCACGAGTTTCTCTGTTGGGAGCTACAAGAGAAGGGACTATACTGGATAACTCGTCGGAAAGCAGAAGCCGTAAAGTATCTATCAGAAGAAAGCGATAGATCTCCCACAGCCTCGACGATGGGCAAGAGAAGCGAGTCTTTGAGTAAGTGCAGCGATCATTAATAAGACGAACAGCCCTTCTTTGAATGGCATCAAGAATGCTGAGGGTTGTAGGGGATGCCATTCCCCCAGACATGAGAACAATATTCCAGAGAGGGTCGAATTTGGGAATACATACTAAGGTGTATGAAATTGAAGGAGAAAATGTAACTCTTTGGCTCGGGAAGAGAAATCCAAGCTTTTTTGAAGCCGCGGTAGGCTATAGATATAATGTGTTTATGCCAGTTAAGGTTATTCTCAAATGTGACGCCCACAAGGTTAAATTGTGTCCCCTGCTCTGCAGAAAAAACCTGGCCACTCATAAGCAAAGGATGAGTGTTTGATGATTTTTTCGCGACAAGGAACATGATTGTGTTTTGGATGCATTAAATTGAACGAGATTTTTGCGCCCCAATCCAATATCAAATTGAGATCCTGTGAAGAGATATCTGCATCGCCCTGCGTTTGCTTTCCAAGTCGGGTTGAGAGATTGGTTTGGGAACCTGAAAAGTAGAGTGAAGGGTACTATCGTCAGCATAACTATGAATGGGATTGGTTGTGGAAGAAAGAAGGTCTGGTAATTAGTTGGGTACTCGCCAAAAATGAAATTAGGAAATACTAAAAAACCGAAAAAAAAAAATTAAAACAAGTAAAAAGATACTTTGAAATCGACGTTTCGGTGGCAAATCTGCCACCGTTGCGTTGTCAAGATAAATTGAATACAAATAATAAAAATAAAAAATTTACTATTATTAGGTTTTAAATTTTAAAATTTTTATGTTTTCTTTTAGGAGACTCTGAAACGTCTTTGACATTAAATGTCAAATATGTTTGTTGGCTATAGTGTCATAGTGACATATAGATAACTGGCTGCTGGTGTATTTATTGTTTATATTAGAAAAAGGTGAATAGTTAGTTAATTTTTAGTCTTCCTGAAGATACTTCAGTATCAAGCAAAGGCAACCAAGTGTTATTTAAATTAACTGGAAATTGATGCTACACAATTATCTTTATTTAATAATATATACGCACTTTCTTTGATTTTACGTTTTTTAGAACAAGTTTCCTTTGCTAAAATGCTCGAAGCATCCCAGTTTATTCTATGATTGTTATCAAATGCGTGTTGGCAGATTTTTGATTTATGAAATTCTGTGTTTTTAATGTATGATCTGTGTTCTTTTATGCGTTTGGCTAATGGTCTACAAGTTTCACCTATATAAAACTTATTGCATTCGCAAGGTATTTTATAAATGACATTTTTTGTATTTTCATTTAAGTTGTATGGTTTTGTTTTTGTTAATTGAGATCTGATAGTGTTTTGTGTTTTAAAGATTGTGCGAATATTAAATTTATGTGCTATTCGTTGAATTTTATTTGATAGTCCGGGAATGTATGGTAAAAATAAATTTGTAATAGGTCTATTTTGATTTTGTCTTATAACTGGAGTTTCAAATTCAAGGAAACAATTATTTATAAAATCAAGAGGATAATTATTTTGAATTAAAATATTTTTTAAATAATCTTTTTCAATATTTATATTTTGATTAGAACAAATGACTTTAATTCTATCAAATAGACTTTTTACAACTCCCTTTTTAACCATTATTGGGTGATTTGAGTTAAAATTTAAGTATCTATTTGTATGTGTAGGCTTTCTGTAGATTTTTGTTTCAAAATTGTTTAAATCTTTTTTATTAAAATGTCAAGAAATGGTAGTTGTGAGTTGTTTTCTTTTTCTAAAGTAAACTTAATAGTTGGTTCTTGTGTATTAATGTGTGTTAAAAAATTATTTAAACAGTGTTCGTCATGTTGGTATATAGAAAAAATGTCATCTATATATCTCCACCAAACTAAAGGTTTATATTGATAATTTTCTACAAAATTTGATTCAAAGTTTTCCATAAAAATATTACTTAATAAAGGTGATAAAGGTGAACCCATAGCCATGCCAGAGGTTTGTTTATAAAAATTATTTTTAAAGAAAACCGAGATCTGAATGTTTTTATTTTAGATTTCTTCTCAACTTGATTTACATAATACAGTTATTTACAGACCATATTTCTAACATTTAGTGTAACAAAATTTTCAGAATCTCCCAAAGCCTGTAAATTTTAAAATTTTTAAACCTAAATAATAAAGTTACTCTTTTAATTTTTTATTTTTATTCAACTTGCCTTGACAATTCTTGGCAGACTTGCCCACTTAAAACGTCGATTTTTAAGTCCCATTCGTTTTTTTTTGGTTTTTGGCGCTGTTACCCTAATGGCGTACCAATAACTACCATTGAACCGCCGAACCAACATAGAACTTATCTTCATCTTGAAATAAAGCTAATGGAAAAAACGTTTCCCGTAAAACTGACGGATGTCGCTTACGATGTTTTGTCAAAAACCCATCGATATATCCTATTCTGAAATCATAAATTTAATAATCTTATGGATACTACCGTTTATCGGGGATTTGATTTTTATTAAATTTTGCGTATATCCTCACTCTAATTGATCGGGCCGACTGCTCGTCAGCGACTGCTATCAATTTCTGATGGTAATCGTATAAGCAAAGCGACATCGTACTATTTTCGCCATCATTTGGTCAGGGTAGGTACTCAAAAATTTTTAGGGTACGCTGAAATCTCACTTCTTGTGGGGTTCTATGGATTATGGATTGGTATTCTTTGCTCGAACCTCAAAATTTAAGACATTTAGGCCATATGTTTATGTAAGTTTTGTTTTTGAAAATCACCAATGATTTACGCCCTTATGAATCAGCATTCTATTTGACAAACACCCCGTATAATAGTTAAAAGTAGGAAGTATTTTTTAAGTATTATATTTAATACATATCTCAATCTATAAGCATTGATGCGTCGTTAACACCAGTAAACTGAAAACTTTCTTTGACTCGATTAAGCTTATCCTTGTTCTAGTTTTCTCCCAATTACTGTTGTACGAGGGAAATTGAAGGGTTAATTGTAAAAACACGATAAGTCACAATTACAAAATACGGAGTTATTAAATTTTGTTAGAGTAAAAAAAAATGTGTTAAATCAACTATTATTAAAAATAAAACTTAGATACCTTTTATAGGTTTATAAACTCCAAGGATATTATTTAATTTTTTTTATTGTCGTTTATCATATTATGGTAGGGGAGCCCATAGGATTTCAGATTTACTACAGCGCGGCAGATTAATACACCGAAGGATACCTTGTACCCGGTTACAAATTATCAGAATACACAGATGCGAAACTAAGCCTGTTCGTTGAAATCTCTCACCACTATCGTCCCTCCCACTGCGTGGTGGATATACACCCCACCATTTAGTACGTGACCTATCGCTCATCTAGGTGTCAGTTCGTCCCACATTTGTTGGTATAGAACGAGCCAACACCTTAGTTAAACAAGCGTGCATCCACCCATAGGACGCAACCCCTCGGCAAACGACAGGAAGACCGTGGGGTTAACAAGAACCCCTGTAAGGCAGGTACAAACCCCGTTACATGCAGACCAACCTGAAACTTGTTCGGAGTAGTTGCGTTATGAAACCCCATGCAACAGTGAAGCTTTAAATGAAATGATTAGATTACGAAATAGTTCGTGAAACATTTCAATATCACATGACCCGCAGAAACTAATTGATATATCGACTAAAAATGAAAAATCAAGAATTGTGTGCAAAAAAAAGAAGGAGGAATACTTTGTGAACTGATTAGTTCTGGTTAGTTTTCAATTTCTTTGAAACTTAGCACGCATCAGGACCGATGACAATGAGATTTTAGGACCTGCATCGCCAGGATAAATAAATTCCTTAATAATCGTTTTTAATTATGGCGAATGCGCAAAGGGCAATTGATGCATAACTTGCTGCGTTTTTAATCGACTTTTTTCAATTTTATAATAAAAGGTGTAAAATACATAGAAATACGGAGTTCTAAAAGGTGAAAATTATGTGGCCACTTTAGCTTTAAATCAAGAATGCATGAGCGAAGAAATTTTTTAGTGAATAAACTGGAGCATTTATTTTAAAAAACTAATTGATATATCGAACTAAAAATGAAAAATAAATAATAGTTTAAAAAAACTAAAAAACACTTTTATATGCAACCGAACTAAAATTAGAAAATAATTTTCATTACAAAGAGTTTGTCAGTCACTTCAGAGTAAAAAGCTCCCTCATAGATATTTGCAAATAGAATAATTATAACATTTAATATATTAAGCACCCACGCTTTTTTACTCTGAAGTGACTGACAAACTCTTTGTAATGAAAAATTATTTTCTAATTTTTAGTTCGGTTGCATATAAAGCGTGTTTTTAGTTTTTAAACAGTATCAGATATGTGTTTGGTGTTGATCCCGTCTCTTACTTTTTAGATAAAACAAAAATTAAAATTCTAGTTGTTCGCCTGCCTGTACTACACATCAAAAAAAAACTCACCCTGTGTACAGTATATTAAAACTGTATATTAATATAAATAAACACAAACATATTGAATCAGCATATTTATATAACTACGTATTACAGTTTGATTAAATTTTCCTCCTTTTTTTGTCTGTCACTTTCCCTAAAATAAAATCCCGATTCCTGATGTGATAAAGAAAGAAAGATCATCGCAGCATGAAATTATTTTTATTGATTAAAACATAACGACAACGTCGTTATGTGAATTTTATTCCCAGATCATTTATTTTTATTTTTCCTTTAATAATATAAATTGAGGAATTTAGTACCTATTTATTAGGTGCTGAAAAAAACAATAACTTCCTCTAATGACGGTGGTATTATATGGAATAATAAAGATGTTAAAATAAGCTTAATATAACGGGTTATTCTTAACCTACTAACTAATACGCATAAACTTTGGTAATAATTGCTAAGGATTAAAAACGGCTTATAATAAAAACAAGTTAAAAAAAAATTAATTGGGGAGATAATCAAATTTTTTAAATAAAAATGGGTATTTATTAAACAAGGGAAAAAAGTGCTAGATTTTAGCTCGAGGTTTTGATGACTCCCGACACGAAGAGAAGGGGAGACAATAAAGCGAGAGCTAAAATCAAATTTAATTTTTTCTGTGATGGGAAAAACGACCCCTTATTATAAAAAAACATTTTATTTAAGTCAGAAAACTATTCATGTAAAATTTGAAGTTTCAAACTGGTCGACTGGTATATTTGAAACACAATTAGACCTTGCATTACTATGGAAACTCTTAAGGAAATTATTTATAATATAAGGTAAATGTAAGTTCTGTAAATAAATTACTCTAAAATTAAATAATAACCTTTACTTACGTGTATATATGTCCGGGAAAAAAGTACTCACTTTTTTCCCACGAGAATTTTTTTATAAAAACGTCACATTTTAGTACCTGTTAACAGAGATACAACGTCAAAGTTTTTTCCCGTCACGGAAAAAGTAATCTTTTTCCACAAACAATAACTAATAATGAAGTGCATAAAAGATCATAAACTTTTTTTGTTCTTTGTAAAAACTACGCCAATAACACAAGTTATAATGATGTTTAGCATGTCTATTAGTACTTTACTATTACTTGTGGTCAAATGTAAATTTATTTTTACGCAATTAGAATTATGACCTATATAATTATTTTACCAAATTATTTCTGACATATTAAATAGGTAACTACCTTGTTTATACAGGGTGTGCTTTTTTCAATGTTTGTACAGAGATCTCGAAAACAAAAACTTTAGTGCAAAATACTCTTCTCTTACAAATATTATATATTATTGTTTATCATCTCTGGCTAACACTTTTCCACCATATTATGTCGCATTTCTAAAGATACACCATATCTTCCAATATATCTTTTATGCTCTTGTAGCTACGCTGTAGCTTCTTTGCAACTACGCTACGCTAAAAATGTCTTCTTTCCTCTGCGTGGGACACTTGCATCATTTAACGCACTTCCATGATTGTTATCGTCCTTGGCCAAATTGTAATGGAAAAGAAGGTAGTGGGAACAAGGATTGCAAAATAAAAGACGCTTTATTTGTTTTGCGACTTTTTGGTCCTGATTTTTAAGTTAAAGATATTTTATTTTTATTTTAATGCAACAATTGAATATAACAAAATAATGTAATGTCCAATTGTTTCAAATACTATTAAAAAAATAAAAAATCTTTGGTTGGTAAAAGTTCCGAAATCAGGACTGAAACGTCGCAGAACAAATAAAGAGTTTTTTTACCGTCCTTATTCCCACTACCATTTAACACACTTTTTCTTTCGAGGAATGTAAATGCCTTTCGTATCGCTACACCAAGGGCACTGGAAAAGGGGGGCGCCTTCACCATAGTTGACGTATGTTTTTTTTTGTCTTTGGACAATCGCTGAAAGCCTAAATAGGAAAGTTTGTTAACAAAGGACTTAAAAACTTGAAGATTTGGGGGAGAAGGCAAGACCTCCGCTGACAGTAGGTTCCACAGTCTAGAAACTCTAGGGATAAAAGAACGAACGAAATGGGAAGTTCGGGGCCTGTCCAATTGGACCGTATAGGAATGCATACGTGCGGCACCACGAGTTTCTCTGTTGGGAGCTGCAAGAGGAGGGACTATACTGGATAATTCGTCGAAGCAGAAGCCGTAAAAGTATCTATAGAAGAGCGATAGATCTCCCACAGCTCGACGATAGGCAAGAGAAGGAAGTCTTTGAGTGAGTAAAGGATCATTAATAAGACGAACAGCCCTTCTTTGAATGGCATCAAGAATGCTGAGGGTTGTAGGGGATGCCATTTCCCAGACATGAGAACAATATTCCAGAGAGGGTCGAATTTGGGACACATACAAAGTGTATAAATTGGAAGGAGAAAAATACTTTTTGGCTCGGAAAAGAAATCCAAGCTTTTTGAAGCCGCGGTGGCTATAGATACAATGTGTTTATGCCAGTTAAGGTTATTCTCAAATGTGACGCCCACAAGGTTGAATGTGTCCCCGCTCTGCAAAACCTGGCCACTCATAAGCAAAGGGTGAGTGTTTGATGATTTTTTCGCGACAAAGAACATGATTGTGTTTTGGATGCATTAAATTGAACGAGATTTTTGGCGCCCCAATCCAATATCAAATTGAGATCCTGTGAAAGAGATATCTGCATCGCCCTACGTTTGTTTTCCAAGTCAGGTTAAGAGATTGGTTTGAGAACCTAAAAAGTGGAGTGAAAGGTACAATCGTCAGCATAACTATGAATGGGATTAGTTGTGGAAGAAAGAAGCTCGTTGATGTGAAGAAGAAACAAAGTTGGTGCTAGTCCTGAACCCTGAGGCAATACAGCATTAATTTCGTGAAAGCTTGAAGAGTGGCCATCAACAATGACTGATATACGTGGATTGAAAAAAATGTTTTTTATACTGGTGCTACTTTGGCTACTGGGGACTATTATCATGTGCAACTATTTCTTCAACATAAAACTATCTTAAGCTTTTACGATTAACTACCGAAACTATTTTTGGTATTTGCAAATAAAAGACAGCAACTAACTTAACTCAACCAGAACTAAACTAACTCTTTATTTAGCGCCACTCAAAACTTCTTAGAATTCTTTTCCTTTTTTAATTTCCTTTTCTTGGGTTCACTTGTGTATAAATATATACAAATTTGAACTCGTTTGTTTTTATATTTAACACTATTGACCCTGTGGGTTTATTTTATGACCTAGAAACTGTTGCTGTCCATTTACCCTGAGTTTCAGATTGTGTCATTTGTTTTAATTTAAGAAGTGTTTTTACCACTAAAATAATTAAAAACATAATAAAAATTTTACATGCCACCCTATACAGAGTGTTCACAGTATAATCTAGCTAATATCTACCTTTTATAAAGGTAGAAGCCTGGAATACAATTATGTACACGTATTCTGTGCATATTTTATCACATTTATTGAATTACCACCAATAAAATCAACCTTTAAATAAATTCTTTTCGCTTTTATTTCAAAGTCTTTTGCATAAAACAAGATTTTCTAGAGAGCTAAAAGCCCGCCTAATTTATCCGGAGCAGTGTTGCATGTAAAGGTAATTTTAATCAGCTTCTTACGGTCGAAATCAAGAAGGCGGTTCTCAGATCAATACCTCCCTTAAACGAGATTTAAGGCTTTAATGGAAGTTTTAATGCTCTAAGGTCCATTTACTTTATTTTTACTAAAAATCTTAGAACCGCACCGACACATTTTATTGCGGAAATTTGTCGGGATCGTGTATTTTTATGCGTTCTGGATAAAGGCGATACGTGTTTAATTATATGAAGATTTCTTTTTGGATTTCATGGTATAAAACACTTTTTATTTTAAGAATTTCGCCTTTTAGTCCCTGTGGCAGTAATGAACTGCGTCTACCACGAATATTCAAACCGCCATATATGGAGGCGGCGCTTTAACCCAGCCTGTCAATGTCAAATGTTTTGGGTGTCGAACTGGGCAAACGCGTCACTTTTTTGTCGGACAAATTTAACACAATGTTTTACATGCAAATTTTTAAACATTTTGCCAAAAATGAACTAACCAGAACTAACGTACCGTGGGTGTCTTAAGCGAGGTAAGAGGGAGTTTGTTGACACGGGACTTAAATACTTGAAGATTTGGGGGAAGGAAAGATCTCCGCGGGCAGCAGGTTCCACAATCTAGAAACTCTAGGGATAAAAGAACGAACAAAGTGGGAAGTTCGGGGCCTGTCCAGTTGGACAGTATAGGGATGCATACGCGCGGAACCACGAGTTTCTCTGTTGGAAACCGTGAGTGGAGGAACTATGCTGGACAATTCTTCAGAGCAGAAGCCATGGAAGTACCTATAAAAACGCGATAAATCCCCCACAGCTCGACGATGGGCAAGAGAGGAAAGCCTTTCTGTAAGTAAAGGATCATTAATGAGACGAATAGCTCTTCTTTGAATAGAATCAAGAATGCTTAGCGTTGTGGGGGATGCCATCACCCAGATATGAGAACAATATTCCAAGGAGGTCGGATTTGGGACACATATAAAGTTTTGAAGCTGCCGTGGCTATAGATACAATGTGTTTTTAGGCCAGTTAAGGTTACTTTCAAATGTGACGCCCACAAGATTGAAGGTGTCTTTGCTCTGTAAAACTTGGCCGCTCATAAGTAGAGGATGAGTATTTGATGACTCTTTGCGACAAGGAACATGATTGTGTTTTGGATGCATTAAAATGGACGAGATTTTTAGCGCCCCAATCCAATATTAAATTAAGATCCTGCGAAAGAGATATATGCATCGCTCTGCGTTTGTTTTCCAAGTCAGGTTTAGTGATGGGTTTAGGAACCTGAAAACTGGAGTGAAGGGTACTACCGTCGGCGAAACTATGAATGGAATTAGTTGTGGACGAGAGAAGGTCGTTGATGTGAAGAAGAAACAATGTTGGTGACAGAACTGAGCCCTGAGGGACTCCAGCATTTACTTTGTGAAAGCTTGAAGAATGGCCGGCCACAATAACTGATATACGACGATCAGATAGATAACTAGAGAGCCAAGTACAGAGTTTAGTTGAAAGACCATGGGAGGGAAGTTTATTAGGAAGTGCGGCATGCCAGACCTGGTCAAAAGCTTTGGATATATCAAGAGCAACGATCTGGGACTTACCTAGAAACTCAAGAGACTTATTCCAGCAGTGTGATACGAAGGAAAAGAGATCTGCTGTAGATCTTTTGTGGCGCAATCCATACTGCCTGTCATGCAAAATTTTGTGTTTTTCTATGTACTTAAGAATTTGTGAATTAATACATTTTTCCATTACTTTACAAAGAACTGAGAAAATTGAAATGTTGACATGTAAAACATTGTGGTACACTTGTCCGATAAAAGAATGACGCGTTTGCCCAGTCCGACACTCCAAACATTTGACATTGACAGGCTGGGTTAAAATGCCGCTTCCATATATGGCGGTATGAATATTTGTGGTAGACTCGTCAAAAGGAACTCCCCTAAAAAGATTTTAAAAGTGTTCCTATCATAAAGTCCATTTCATTAAACTTAGGTTCCTAATCTGACTCAAACGCTACTGAAGAGAATGTATTGTTTGATTTTTTTGTAAAATAGAAATTTAATTCTCCTAAGAGATATATTCTGTTAAAAAAAAGTAGACACTTTCAAACTACGACTACAAAATTAGTGCTGCAGAATTAATAATTACACGAGAGAATATCCACAGCAAGGTCACAATCTGATGTTTTAAAAAAACAAATGAAAAAAAAATACAACAATAACAAATTTTTGGGACACTCTGTATACATCGAAATATTTTTTAGATAATTCTAATTTGTAAACCCTACAACTCTTATAAAAAGACTTTTGGTTATATCTTGATAAATAACAGAAATATTAGACTTCCTCGGAAGATTGGGCCACCCCAAAATGTTTGTCTGCCAAGAGTCTGGAACTGTTAAACTGTCTGATGACGGAGAAAATATCTTCTAATAGGTGTAACGTATGTATATAGAAATTTAGCTTTTACAAAGTGACGAAACTTTAGTTTCAATTCATTAACCTTTGGTACCTGGTACCTGCCAAAGCCACTATGAGTCCAACTTCCTAGTCTCCCATCGCTTATACCTATGTTGGGAGCATGCACCTGACAAACTTTCAGCTTTTACAAAATAAGGAAGGTCTGCCGCTCACGGGCTCTTGGACTATTAGGATTTATATTTTTTATTTTTTTATTTTAAATCGTTAAGTTAAATGAAAAACATACATAAGATGAGTTTTTTAAGTGAACCAGACTATCCATTTTTTTGGGGTTGCCTTATAGGTTTTTCTTTAAATTAAGTAAACAAGACGATATATGTATTCTGTTTTTACCTTCTCTATTAATTCTAAAAAATAAAATAAAAAATAAATTTTTATAACAGAAATATTTTTTAAATTTTTTTAACGTATGTCCTAAAAGTTTTGGCACAAAACTCGTTGTCTTTAATTTTAACAAAAACAAAATAATATCAAGTTGCCTTTGAAAACAAAAGTTTATTTACTTTATTTACTGTCAGTTGAGATTTATTTATTTTGAAGTTTTCGCTTTAAGATGTCGTATAAATTAGAAATAAGAAAAAAGTATCTACAAGTTAGTTGGGCGGATACCCAAAGCAGAAATCTGTCGAATATTCCAGAATGAAAACATTTCACGCAGAACCATTAATAGAACAATAGCGGAGTGCGGGCAGGGAATACCATATCTGAATCTCCCAAAAGTGGAAGACCACGTGCATTTACCGCACAGAGGTCAGAGAGATTGGTGAGAAGAGCAAAAAAGCAGATTGGAATGTCAACGAGGAGACTGGCTAGGCAATATAGATCTTCTAAGAGTACGATATCGTTGGAATTAAGGAGGAATGGGCTTAAATATCGAAAGAGACGTAAGTGCCCCAAATACTCTCAAGCGCAGCTGCTGCTTCTTCGTATACCAAGATGTTGTAAAGACAATGAGTTTTGTGCCAAAACTTTTAGGACATGTATATTATTTTAGAGCTTTTAGTTTTTTTTTATTTAAACAAACTTTCTATCTGCGGGCCTTGTATAAGAACTCATAATTTAGTTACACCTTGAACTTTATAGATACGCAAATTAAATCTACAGACTGCCCACAGATGGGGTTTAGAAGAGGACAAATATCTCAAAAATTTTTTGATAAAAATGTATCCTTCACAAAAATGTTTGCCTGTAAAAAAATGTGATCCAGTATGCAAAAACTTGAAAAACATAATTTTTAGAATAAACTACCTTTATTGTTCATTTACCACCATTACACCATTTAGAAAATTTATTTAAAATAAAATTTTAAATAACTTAATTTATTATTACAGGGATATTAAAAAGTTTCATAAAACTAACTTTGGACTTCAAAAATTAAGTATTTGAAATTTTTGTTATAAAATGACTTTAAAAACTCTTATATTTTGATTTGTAATACCAGTTTTACCGAATTTCTACACAACACAACTTTTCATCTGTGAACAAATGTGATCAAGGCGTCTTCGCCAAATTACGGAGTTCAATAAAATTTTGTATTATTATTTTTATCCATTACAAACTTTATTCTAAATATTTTTTTATTGACCTTTTGATTAAGAATAAAAAATAAAGGTGGTTTACTCTTAAGGAAAAATCATGTGTTTGAAAGTTTTTGCGAATCCTGTATATAAAATCACCTTGTTCTCTTCGTAAATCATATATATTTTATTTACAAGCGAAAATTTTTATAGAGAAAGAAATTTTTTTAAGGAAATTTTTGGTTTCCTCTTGTAAACCAAATCCGTGGACAGTCTGTAGATTATAATTTATTTAATTATGTTATACCAGTCCTTACCTACAATGGTAGCAAAAATCAGCACCCCCGCCAAAAAGTCAGCTACAACGAAGAGGTACTCAGCATCGTTTTCTGGAACTGGCGTTTCTCCTATAGTTGTAAGCGTTAAAGTCGACCAGTAGAAACTGTAGATGTATTGACGAGCTAATGTAGAGTTTTTTGGACCATCTAGGTTGTAGACCCAATTATCAGTCCCAAAACCTTTAAAAAAGATGCATTAGATGTTGCAGTTAAAAATATGTAGAGTCGGTCCAATCTAACTTGTCCATTTTAAATTTCTATAACTTTTTTCAATTATATTACCAGAATATATTGACAAAACTTAGTTTTCTTTAAATGGGACATCCTGTATATTATACCACCATTAAAAGGTATATTAAAGAGTTTATCCAACACTTACATATAATATCTACATAATTGATCAGATTTTGAGGATATAAAGTGTACTATAAGTCACTAGTGAGCTAAAGTACCCTTTAGCTCACTAGTGAATTATAGACAATACAAAATTTTGTTGCTGGTGTTGACAATGACAAGTAACAAATAATGGATGACGTTTTCAAATTATTTTCGATATTAAAAACGATTTATACGAAAGTGTTGGATAAAATTTTGTATTAGACACGTGAGTTATTACATATAAGTCACTTAAGAAAATTACCTAAACTTTTCTTGCGTGACTTATATGTAATATAACTCACTTATCTAATAAATAACTATTTACAAAAATATTACATTGGCATTATCAATGCTATCTAACTGGTGTCAGATGATTGACTTGACACAAACTTACAAACACAAAAATAAGAAAGTCAGTGGTCTGAAGGACTAGACCACGGTATCTTTATATTGTTTTTGGGGTCGCTGAACCCGAATCTGGTATCTGTTTGACCCCATCAGGTCATGGTCAAGGTCATTTCAAGGTCAACTCATCAAAATCGAACGGTAATGGACTACAAAGGTGGTATCTTTATGTTTTGGGTCGCTGAATCCGAATCCGAAATCGGTTTGACCCGATCAGGTCACGGTCAAGGTCATTTCAAGGTCAAATCATCAAAATTCATTGAAAATAGACCGTAAACGTGGTACCTTTACGTTTTTGGGGTCGCTTAATTCGAATTTGGGAGGGTCAATTTGACTACGGATTTAAATTAAGCGAGCCAAAAACCCCAAAATATCATGATTTTGGTTCATTTACGATAACTTCTGATGATTTGACCTTGATATGACCTTGATCTTAACCTCATATGGTCAATTTACCCACGGATTTGGATTCAGCGACCCCGAAAATATAAATATACAATGATTGTGGTTTATTTTCAATAAAATTTAATGACTTGACCTTAAAATGACCTTGACCGTGATCTGATGGGATCAAACTGACCCCGGATTTGGATTCAGCGATTCCAAAAACATAAAAATACCAGGATTGTGGTCCTTTTTCGATAAATTTTGATGGTTTAACCTTGAAAAGACCTTGACCCTGACTTGATGGTGTCAAACCGACCCCAGATTTGGATGCAGCGACCCCAAAAACAAAAAAATAGCATGCTCTCGTTTTTGGACCATCAACTTTATTTTACTTGTGGGGCTGTGATTGACCTTAAAATGACCTTGACCCTGACCTGATAGGGTCAAACCGATCCCAGATTTGGATTCAGCGACCCCAAAAACATAAAGATACAATGGTCTAGTAACTTTTTAATTCTTGTGGGGCTGTGAAATCTAATAAGGTTTTTCGCAAAAAGCCGCATGATAACTTTTTTGTTATAACGTAATTCGCGAACAAAATGGGGTAAAATATTGTCGGGCACCCTGTATATTAAAAAATAGGACAAAGTGCGGTTTCCAAATAAATGGAAATCTTCGAGTCCGACCAAGAGAGATATATTTCATCCTAGTTACGAATGATCACTTCGCTATAGGTTGACGCTACCAGCAGATTTATGAATTTGCCACGAAAATATAAAACATAATATTTAAAAAATCTTTTTGGTATTTCGTTTTTTTTTTTAATGAGCGCCACCATATAACAAATACGTTTTATAGATCTTTTCAAGGATGTTCAAAGTTTCGTCATACATTGTTGTTTTCACTTCACGTCGTCTAAACTAAGGCCGCTTTCAGACGGGCGACTTTTGCAGTCGAAGTTGACCGCAAAAAGTCGATCGTTTGTGGTTGATTGTCGCTACTTGTAGTTGTCATTTAACAACAATGGAAAAGCGATTCCTTTTTATACGGGCGTTTTTTCGACTGCAATCGAACTTCTGCCGCTTATTGTTGCCGATCCCGTTGACTGACTACACGTTAGTAACAACTACAGTTGTAGTCGAAATTAGCGACAAGACGCCGATATTTTTGTAGTCAACTTCGACTGCAAAAAGTCGCCCGTCTGAAAGCTGCCTAAGAGTGACAAAAAACTACGTCATTGACTAAAGTCTGAAATAAATCGTTACTAGGTATTCAAATGTCAATAACGGTCAGAATCATTTTTTGATATTTTAGACATCTCAAATATTTTCATTGATTTTTATGTAAAAGTTAAGTAAATAGAAGAATTATAAGAGTTTAGTACCTATGTTTCGAATTAACCGACAATCCAGAGTTACATATTTTGATGTACTGTGAACCTGAATCTAACCTGCAACATTGGGAACGCAAATTCGTGCAGCATAAGTTAATATACGTCGTTATAGAAAAAAAATATGCCGCAACGATATACAGCATCCGAACAAGCTCTTTTTTGAAGATGGTAAAGTATTTTTAAATGGATATGAAGAAAAAAACGGTAAACTCTATTACCCGTGAGTGCGGCATTTAATGTAAGTTAAAAATATTTTAATTTCCATGCATGATTTTAAATTATTATAGATCAAATAAAGCAGTTTGATAAATATTCTAACGTCAAAATAATGTTTTATATTTGATGTCGCAATATACGACGTGCCCTAATTTCGATATGACGTCACATAATGTGACAAAACATTGATCATCCTTGAAAAGATTTATTACTTACCAATAGCATAACTAATAGCAAAATAAAGACACGCGTTCCAATGTATCAACACTAATATCGCTAAGACCACTTTACAAATCCTAAAAACGTTCGGATAGTTCGTGTCCGTTTCTGTCCGTTCGAACCACTCCCACAATCTCGGTAATTTAAATAGTCTGTTTATTCGCACTATTACACTACATGGCACTTTAATTTGTCCGTCAAACGGTTTCCACCAGAAGTAGGAAATGTCCGTCGGCAAGACGGCTAAAACGTCCGTTTTCCACGATTTTGATTGGAGGTAATGGGCGCGCAGTTTCTTGGGGTCGGTTACTAAAAGTCCTTGTTCCAAATAACCTGAAATACAAAAATGTTATTATAGTCAAAGTCGGTCTATATAAGGTCACGACATTCGGCCATATTGCTTTGACGTGTTATGACGTCACATCTCTCATTTTTCGGCCATGTTGTTCAGTGCCGGAGATATACAGTTTATTGTATTAGTAGAACAACCCTTTACACAACAGTTTTTAATTGTTATTAAGTTGTAAATTATTTTACTTTAAATAAAAAACATTTGGAATTACATCTTTCAACAAATATCACTTCCAGAACAATGCAAAATGAAATGCGCAAATTCTAGACGCCAGTGGATTGATATTCAGCTTTGATTTTTACCCAGTCTTGCCCACTTTTCTCCGCGAAATTCCCTTCCTTGCGTCCCCGACCTCGAACCGCCTAAAAGTTGAGGATATGTCGCAACCTTATAAATATAAACTAACCTTGATTATAGTTAGGAATTTCTGGACCATTTTTCCAAGTCATTACTTACAAGCTGGTGAGTAGCTTCATTTTGACGAGACGACTAACTTTTTTTACAACAATTTTTGTTAGTGGTAGCTTTTTTTTCCCAGGGAGCCGTCTGCATGTCCGGTGGCACTGCAGCCTGAAGGCTTATTGTACCAATAGTGGTAGCTTACAGTGATAGCAGGAATGAAATGCGTTGATTTGACAGATATCAAAAATTTATTACAAACAGGAATTTCTTTTGTTTATTTTCAAAATAATTATCTAAATAAACAAAAAAAAAAAAAAAAATTGTCCTACAAAATCCCAAGCAGCAAGCTGACGTCTTATTAACGTCTCTTTTTCGTCATTTCTGGTCACATTTGGTCAGCAAAGATGACGTTAAATTGACCTCGCTAAGTCACAGACAAAAGACGTCCCGTTAATGACGTCATAATGATGTCTTTAAGATGACAAAAAATTAACGCATAGACTTTTTTTTTTAAAGCTAAAATGATATGATATTTTATTTGAAAATTGAAATAGGGAAAAAATCCCTACTGCTTGCAATTTCCTTGCAAGCAAGTAATGCAAGGTGGCATCTCTCGGGACACTGTCCAACCTGGAGATGCAGATTTTTACACTAGCCGAAGATATTTCTTTTAAAGCTAATGGAGATCACCACAGACCGGTCTTGAACTATTTTGGTCTCATCGGTGCGGTGTAGGCGATAAAAAGAGAAGATGTTGAATAAACGTAGTAGTTTATTGTCCATTACGCCATCTATCGGTAAAGTTTTTTTCTGTTTCAATTTTGTAAAATTATCAGTCCTATTTTTCTGTCATATGATATTTTGGTTGGGTTTTGACACGAATCATATAATGTCACAAAATTTTTCTGGCGGGTTTTCTAAACATGACGTCATTAGATTTTTATCAGCTAGTATGACAAAAAATTACGTCAAGACGTCACTTTAACGACGTCAAAAACACGTCAATAAAATGACTTTAAAATGACGTCATAATGACGTCAGCTTGCTGCTTGGGATGTAACGTCTCATAAAAGAGTCCCCTACCACCAATATGGATGGATTTAATAATATTTATACAATTAACCACTCACATTGCCTTACAAATTGCAAGGTAGGTACGTCATTCTGGTTTTTTGATATTTATTAAATCAACATATTTAATTTCTGCTACCCCTGTATGCTACCACCAACGAAAATTGTTGTAAGGAAAAAGTTGGGCGTCTCGTCAAAATGAAGCCACTCACGAAAAATTAGCTTGTTAGTCATGACTTGGAAAAATGGTCGAGGGATCCCTATTAGGAAAATTTTGAGCATAATAACGATATTTGGTAATTGTTTACAAACCGGACGCAACGCCGATTATAATAAAATTTCGTATAAGGGTTCCTTTTAAGAATCTAAAGAATATTTTTGTCGGACACATTTTGTTCTTAAGATATTCATCATTAGACTTAAATAGAAAACTAAGCTAAATTCACTATTTTCCCCTTATTTTTGCAAAAATTCTTGATTTAAAGGTAAATTAGTACTCAACATTTGATTCCCACCTCTTAAACACCATTTTCTATTTACTTTACCCGTTTTTTTTTTAATTGAAGGGCTTCACTTTTAATCATTTCAATCCCAGTAGCCTAGCCTTACGTGAGATCAGAGCGGTTATATTCTTTCTTAAAATAATTTAAAAAGCAAACAATTTTAATAAAATTTACCATATCATTTTTATTTTTGAACTAAGTAATTTTATATCTCTTACTCCTGCGGACTAAGAGGGGATTATTCGACGCAAGACAGTTTTAAAAGATAATCGTCTAAACACCCAAAACATAAATACAAATAATTTCTATATAAAGCCCTCAAAACGCTATGCACATCTTATTTTATTATTTTATATTTAAACGGTTCTATATAAAATAAAGTTAATTATTTTTAAACAGATTTTTGTAAAACCCTGTATATTGAATTGATATACACGGTGGCCCACCATATTCGACACAGTCTGTAGCTGGATAACCATAGGGTTTTAAAAAAGTAAATACTGAAACATATACAGGTTGGATAAGGCCACAGTATAAAATTATTTTACTCTATACAGGATGTCTCAAAAAAGTGTGACGTATCAAAGATATATTTTTTTAAATGGAGCACCCTATATTTTATGACGGTTTTAGATTCAACATAAAAAAATAATTTAAGTTTGTTAGTAGTATCACGTGTCTAATTTTATTCGTTTTTGTGATATTTGATTTTTTTCAAAATGCAGGGGTGCAATTAAATTAATTTTATTTTAACAATATAAACTCCTTAAACTTTAAAATTTGTTACAAGATTAGGAAAAGTCTGCCTTATCATACATAGGTCATATCGAGATCATAGATTCTACAGGGTGATCAAAAAATAACTTCAATTTTTTAGAAAGTCAAATAGCAATATCTCTCTTATTTTAAATGGAACACCCTATATTTTTTACACCACATGATGACAAACCAAATGCTCTTTCAAATGGTGTATAGGTTGCCTATACCTATCTTTTACACTTTTTAAGTAAATTCCGTTTTAACATATTTTTATTCCAAATGTCTATTTAAATGTAAATAGGCTGTGATATAGCTATGCCTATTTACTAAGCCGTTATTGCAAAATGTAAATTAATTGGAAAAAAGCACAAAATAAAAGTTATGACGACATTCTGTGACCTATAACTCGTTTCTTCCATTATCCATAATCACTGTGTCAAATTTTTTAAAGCAACTATTAAGGTTATCAGATGTTTACTCCTGGAATATTTTTCAGGATAGATCTAGACTAAAGTAAACCATTTTTTTCACATCCTACCAGTATTATATCATCTTGTTGTTGTAGAAGAAGGGTTTTTATTTAAAATCATTGTAATTTCTTTTAAACTGACTAAAACACTAGTAATCAATAAATGGTCGTTGTTATTTTCTTAGGAAAAATATTAATGGTTGCTATGTCACAGCCAAATTTAATTTAAATAAACATTTGGACTAAAAATTTGTAAAAACAGATTTTACTAAAAAGCACAAAAGATAGGTATAGGCAACCTATACACCATTTAAAAGAGTATTTTATTTGTCATCATGTGACGTAAAAAAATACAAGGTGTTCCATTTAAAATAAGAGAGATATGGCTATTTGATTTTCTGAAAAATTGAAATTATTTTTTGATTACCCTGTACAATATTTGATCTTGATTTGACCTACGTATGATATGGCAGACTTTTTCTAATCTAATTTCTAAATAATTTTATACTGTGGTCTTATCCAACCTGTTGTTCCAGTATTTACTTTTTTAAAAACCCCATGGTTATCCAGCTACAGACCGTGTCGAATATGGTGGGCCACCCTGTATTATTTCTTTTTTCAATACTATACTATACGTCGTACTGCACCTATTTCTAAAAATAATTCCCGAAAAATTTTGCAAACAAAAATCCTGTATTTCTTGTAATAATTAGAAAAACTTTAAGCATATACAGATATTTGGTAATTGTTTTTGATGTTTTTAAGTAAAGTTATTAAATTTATGGATTTATAATAAAAAAAAAATGTAATAGTATATTACAATACAAGTGTGGAAAATGACTAATTTCACACGAGTGGGAATATTAGTAGCACGAGGCGTTAGCCGAGTGCGACAAACCTACGAGTGTAAGAAAGTCATTTTCACACGAGTACTGTACACTATTTTTCCTACGACCACAAATTATTCACCAAAAAAAATTAAAGTTTGTCCTTACAGAAAAAATAAAAAACAATTGAGAACTTTGCAACACAAGGGTGATTTTTACTTTGTAACACTAGTGTAATATGTACTTTTCCTCACTGCTATATTATACTGTTGACAATATTTTTACATCGAAAATCACCTACCTAGAAGCATTATATAACTTTTATCATTTTGGAATTTAAAAAGTCCCTCACTTAATAAAAATTGTATGGTTTGGTTAGGTAATAACGGTAATAGTTTAAAACGGTTTTCTGCTATTTTAAGGGTTTTTTAAAAATTATTGATACTTACATATTTTAGACACTCTTTATAATAAAATGTAAGTGGCGCATATCCAAAATATTCCGTTTTTAAAAAATATCAGTAAATAACTTACGGGACCGGGGAGTGAAAAGGGGTGCTGGGTGGGGTAAAATTGGTAAAACGAGTTAATGAAACTGAACATCACATGTAAAATTAAGTAAAAATTACATTTTTTCCTCATATTTTTGAAAAAAAAATAAAAAATATGAAAAAACTACTAAACGTCAGTTATACCATGCAAAATATGGAAAGCATTTGGCAACGTCGGAAGTGTCTATTTATGAATGGATAAAAGATAGTGGATTCATAAAGTGTGTATTAGGCTCAGGTTTAATTAAGGGATTAAAAAAAAAAGATTTAACTAGTTGTTTGAGTACAGAAAGACAGAGAGAAAGGAATTTGATCTGGAGGAGTTTTTCTCTTGCGCTTTAGGTCGAACGGTCAAGCGGCAAGGCTGCCTCTAAGTGCGTGCTCAAAGGTAGGAGGGAGATTTTAATTTGATTTACCTACCTGACAACACTGTGCCACTGAGCGAGCAGTCAGTGAAAGTTGTTTTTTGTGGTTATGTCTATTTTTGTTTATGTTTTTATTTTTTCGGAAATTTTATTATTACTCTTTTTAATATTAGAAGAAAGCTTATACTGTGTAGTAACTTAACGTTAATAAGATGATTTTTGCTAATTTGGGTTCTACTGTTTAAGGTAAGTAAAGAGTTTTTACTGTCACTACAATAAATATGTCACTTGCAAAACCAATAGCAGTTTTTAGAATGACATCATAATATATATCACACGAGTGTTGTAAAGTACTTTGCAACACTAGTGCAGTAAAGTACTTTGCAACACTAGTGTGATTTAACGCATTTTCTATGCATGAAACCAATGTGCTATTTGCTATTTTCACAAGTGGTCGTAGGAAAAAATAATATAAATAATAAAATTTAAAACCTTTTTATTCTATATTTTTAAAAGAAAGTATAATAGCCTAGACCCAGATTACCCCAAATTTTTTTGTTTAATGGCCCTCCAATTTTTTTCTTGAACTAGTGACAGTCACCCTATCCACGTTATTAGAAAAGATTGTTAAGAAAATTGTTTGTAAATTAAGTTATCTTAAAAAAAAATAAACAAACCTGACAATGGATATTTATTTCCTGGAAACGATTAATAAAATGTATTTTAAATCAGAAAAGTGTGTTTTTCTCAAATTATACGAGTAAAATTACTTAAGAATTTAGTAAACAAAAGCAAAATACCAAGCTTTAATGATTTTAAAATCGTTCATTTTTCATTTTCTTTTTTATATTAAAATCAAATAATTTCTGAGAAGTAAAAGATGCAGGCAAATTAAAGATATCTTGCAATCCTAAATATAGAAATTTAAATTTTAAAATAATATTTTTGTTTCCAATAATAAAGATGCATTTCTTGCACATCTTTAAACTACATTTAGTTTTTATAATAAGTGACCTATTTAAAATATTAAAATAATCAGCGCTATGCTGTAACAACATAATATTTTAAGTTTACTATATAGCCTAGTTTACACCGGGAGAACCAAATTTTTAGTTCGAGGTCTAAATGACGTCACGCGTACTTTATTCACGGTGTAAACACTTGAGTATTAAAATTTGCTACTCGAATTCAGTCCTTCTCAAATGGGGGTGACCAAATATGATTTTCCTTGGTGTAAACACGTCGGACTTTTTTTAGTGGACCAAAATGACAGCATTGAACTTTGACAGTGCGCATTTCGATGATAAAGACGTTGAATTTCGGTCTTAACCTAATAATTTTGTTGTTTGTTTATATTTTTTAAAATTTTGTTGATATTTAACCAAAACTGTTTGCGTATTCTTTTTCATATGGAATTTAAAAGCGATACAGTTTTAAAAGATAAAAAACGAGGTTAGGTTCTGGTCATATGCTCAGCTGTCATTTTGGTACTAGGATTAAACGTTAATTAAATTGATCCATAAACTAAGTTGGTGTAAACACTAGTGAACTAACAAAAATAAGTCCTAGGTTTGGTCCACGGATCTAATTGGTCCTCGCGGTGTAAACTAGGCTTATAATATACATTTTAAGTTTTAGGACAACTAAAAAAATAAAAAAGAAAGAATTTTCTCTCTTCAATTTAAAATATGGATCAAAATTTTGAAAAAAGTTTCTCTTGCTTGTAAAAAGTAATTCAGTTATTGAGCACATATGTTATTACACTACTTTTTTATTTTTTATTTTTTTAATTATTTTTACCTTTCTAGTGGCTTTTACTAATTTTCTTGAAGTCGGTAATTTTTTTTAATTATTATTTTTAGCTTTTTAGTTTCCTATTATTACAATTAAATGGGTAAATATTCACTAAAAATACTACTAGCAGAATTGGGTCGAATACTGAAAATCGGTATTCGAATACGAACACGAATACCGGAAAAAGAAAGTATTCGAATACTGAATATTAAAATACTTGAAAGAAAAAAATATTCGAATACATGAATACCCAGAATCGGTATTCGAATACTGGAAAAAAATATTCGAATACTAGAAAAGGAAAAAAACCGATGATTCAAAATTTGAACACCAAAAAAAAAGTAAAAGTCCTTACCTCATTTTTTCCTACTTTTTGATCCCTTTTGGAATTCTACTCGTGGCACTTTTGGTATTCGAATACTACTTACACATTTCAGTATTCGAATACTCAGAACGCCGATATTCGAATACTCAAAAAAGTATTTGTCGATTACTTAAAAGAGAATTCCGAATACTAACCAAAAAAGTATTCTGCCGAATACCGAATACCAAACACACAAATGTATTCGAATACTATTCGAATACCGGCAAAATGTATTCTGAATACTATTCAGAATACTGAGTATTCGAATACCCAACTCTGACTACTAGTACCTCTTTTACCTGCAGCTTCTATCGATTTATAAGCTTTTGACAGCAGTGGAGGTTTAATTAAGGAATTAAAAAAGAATTAACTAACCAGAACTAACCATGACCCCACCTATACTTTGTTTTTAGTTCCTTATATTGTCTCTTAAAAGCTAATAAATCGATACACAGGAGGCCGCAGCTAACGGCTTGTAGATTGATAGAATACATTATATCTGTCAAAACCTTATAAATCGATACACGCGAGGCTGCAATAAATCGATACACATGGGGCTGCAGCTATCCGTTTGTCTTTTAGTTCGGTAAAAAGGGTTAATTTTACCCCAAGGTTGTCAATTCAAAATGCGCCCTTAATCTCTCCTACATACGGCAGATAGAAAAAATAGGTCTAGTACCTTTATCACTCGCGATCCTGACTTTATTTTTTATGGGACAACCGCGCACTCTTTCAAATAATAAAAGAATGTTGTGCAATTAAATTTCCAAGTCTCTATCATCTATTACATTTTTTTCTCTTTGATACTCCCTAGCTTCACATCTGCAGTTATTTATCACTGTGCCTTTGGTCTTAAATTTTTTGATAGTCCTATCGACTGTGATTTTCTGGGTATCAGACTATTCGAGTACTGAGCAGCGAACATGTCTGACACCTTATGGTAACTATTTCCTTGATAGTACGATTTAATCATCAATACTTTTTCTTCAGTAGTATAACTCATGGTTAATCTTTTCACTCTACAATTTTTTAATAATAAGAAAGCAGTAAATTTCAAAATGTCAAAGTTATGTCACGCTAACTGGTATTTTTATTGTTGTTCATAAATATAAGGCGATAATAATGTAACAATTTTTAAAAATATATTAGCATCTAACTAGCAAACGGGTTAACCAAAAAATCTAAAGTTTTAACCATGGACGTAGATTTGCATGCTCTTTAATAAACTTCAATAGAATTTTTCTCTAAAATAATTATGGGAGCAAATAATTGACCCCATTAAAAATAACATAGGATTTCCTATGTCCCGCCCGGCATCACCCGGTATACCTATTTATATGAGCATATGCCAACTAGAGTTAGCTTTGCCGCAAAAACAGGAGTCCGCCTTGCCGAAAAAATAAGTCTAATACCTTTCTCTCCTGCGATCCGGACTTTGTTTTTTTATGGGACCACCGCGGAAGTGCAATCTTTCAAATAATCGGCCCACAAACGCCAGAGTAATCGCGTACCATACACACAAAAAAAACATACGGGGCGAATTGAGAACCTCCTCGTTTTTGAAGTTGGTTAGAAATAATTTAGATACTGATTTACAACTACATTTTTTTTTGCACGCCAGTGTACATCCTAAATTTCAACCACGAGTCGAAATAATAAAAAAAAATAATGAAAGATGCAATCTAAACGAACCCCACATTCGGAAAATTAATAAGAATTAATCAACCCCCATTCAATTAAGTCCTTTGAACATTAGGCGGCATGCAAACCCTGTCTATTTGTCTGTAAATACCACTTTAGTTGGGTAAATAGATTCTAATTAAGACCCATTGCTTTTTGTTAGACATGAACATAATTTCCATTAACTATGGCACTTATTTGCGGAATGACCTCTATATAGATATATAACTCAATTTCGGACAGTTGCTCGATCGATACTTTTCCTGAAATTGCTAATAGGGAGTAGTTATTGAGCCCTGGTGTGAAGAAATTGCGTTGAATATTAGCATTAAAAAATGTAGGGTACTTTAGCTTCAAAATACGTAAACAGTTATATTACTGTTAAAGATAAAATTGAAATTTTTCCAATTAAGGAAGTACGAGACTTAAGGAAAAGGTTCTAACTAAATTTTTATCTCCCAGTTTTATACAGGACACATAAAAATAATATGATAAGTCCTTAATTTTTTAAAGCCCCTCTTTACTCAAATATATCCCCCTAACTAAATAACTTTTATATCACTTTGTATATTAAACTAATAACTATCGGTTTTATAATGTTTTGCGCTGTCTTTTGATACCCAATCTCCACTGTTGCCGATAATTTTATTCATTATCCGCCAAGCCTCTCTTCCTCATTTCCATTTTTGTACTCCTTCTATCCAACTTTTTCTGAGTCTTCTCTTTTTTTCTGTGGTCGTCCATTTTTTAATCCTTTTGGGCTATATTTTTTCCTCCATTCGTTAAAGGTAACCATACCATCTGAGTTGTTTTATCTTTCCTTTTTCACTATATCTTGGTAGCTTCCATTATCTTCCTTAATGTATTTTTCGGTGCTTTTTCTAAAAGTGATCTCCTCAGAAGTCCATCTCAAGTACTCTAAGGGCTCTTTCTGTTTTTTCGTTCAGTAACCAAACTTCCCTACTTTCTGTGCTTATATATTTTACCATAGACTAACCTATATACTCTGTTCTTTTATATTTACCTCCAGCTCCCATTTGCAATATTCTTTATATATTTTGCGACTCGTATGTTCTATGTCCTTATAATCTTGGGCTCTCCTTATCTGTTTGTCAGCAAAATACAGTGGAGAGATGAAGAATATATTCTCATTATCCAGTGATATACCCATTGACCTGTAGCTTTTTTCACCATATTCATTATTGATATAATTTTTTTAAATACATATTAGTATAGTCTCCTTAAAATGGGGCCCTAATAAAACATTTTGATTCTTTAGTTTGCTAGCAGCGGACTAATCCTAATAAATTACAGCTAATTATTTTTACCCCCTGTATAATAAAGGAATAAAAATACAATTTTTTGATAGCTTCAACCTGAAGCTAAAAAATGTACTTGTGTTTGACATCGATAAACTGAGGCATTTTCCACAAAAAACTCTATTTGTCTGTAAATACCACTTTAGTTGGGTAAATAGATTCTAATTAAGACCCATTGCTTTTTGTTAGACATGAACATAATTTCCATTAACTATGGCACTTATTTGCGGAATGACCTCTATATAGATATATAACTAACTCAATTTCGGACAGTTGCTCGATCGATACTTTTCCTGAAATTGCTAATAGGGGTAGTTATTGAGCCCTGGTGTGAAGAAATTGCGTTGAATATTAGCATTGAAAAATATAGGGTACTTCAGCTTCTAAATACGTAAACAGTTATATTACTGTTAAAGATAAAATTGAAATTTTTCCAATTAAGAAAGTACGAGACTTAAGGAAAAGCTTCTAACTAAATTTTTATCTCCCAGTTTTATACAGGACACATAAAAATAATATGATAAGTCCTTAATTTTTTTAAAGCCCCTCTTTACTCAAATATATCCCCTTAACTAAATAACTTTTATATCACTTTGTATATTAAACTAATAACTATCGGTTTTATAATGTTTTGCGCTGTCTTTTGATACCCAATCTCCACTGTTGCCGATAATTTTATTCATTATCCGCCAAGCCTCTCTTCCACATTTCCATTTTTGTACTCCTTCTATCCAACTTTTTCTGAGTCTTCTCTTTTTTTCTGTGGTCGTCCATTTTTTAATCCTTTTGGGCTATATTTTTCCTCCATTCGTTAAAGGTAACCATACCATCTGAGTTGTTTTATTTTTTTACTTTTTCACTATATCTTGGTAGCTTCCATTCCATCTTCCTTAATGTATTTTTCGGTGGTTTTTCTAAAAGTGATCTCCTCCAGAAGTCCATCTCAAGTACTCTAAGAGCTCTTTCTGTTTTTTCGTTCAGTAACCAAACTTCCCTACTTTCTGTGCTTATATATTTTACTATAGACTAACCTATATACTCTGTTCTTTTATATATTTACCTCCAGCTCCCATTTGCAATATTCTTTATATATTTTGCGACTCATATGTCCCTATAATTTTGGGTTCTCAGTATCTGTTTGTCATCAAAATACAGTGTGAAAATGAAGAGTATATTCTCATCATCCAGTGATATACCCATGGATCTGCAACTTCTTTTCCACCGTATTCGCGGCAACTCCGATTTTGACGAAATTTGGTATACGGGAGTGTTTGGGGCTGATCACGAATCCTGAAAGAATTTTTGGCGAAAACGTTTCGTTCTTGAGATACTCATCATCAGACTTGAAATTTAAACTAATCCTATTTTTACTAATATTCCCCCTTCTTTTGCACACAATTCTTGATTTAAAGCTAAAGTGGTGCACACAATATTTGATTTTCACCTTTTAAAACCCCGTTTTCTACGTATTTTAGCATTATTTTGCATTAAATTTGCATGAGCTATACTTTGAATCATTTCAATCCCAAGGTGCTGCACATGAAGCCCTATGTGTATGTAGGATTGCCGCATTATCAAAGAAAAGCCACGCAATTTAATGCAAAAATAATGTAAAAACGTAAAAAAGTATATTTTTTTTAATGACGGACCCTGTATATTATAACCATTAATGAATCTTTTAAAGAGCTTTAAGAAAATACCATACTAACACAATTACTTTCGATAATGTCAAGATAAGGTATTTAAGTGGGCGCAAAAATTTTATAATTTTAGTAGGTGAAGGTATTGACTTTATATTCTACGGTTGTAAAGTACCTGTCAGGAACTTTAAAATGATGTGCCACAAGACCTCCCTTTCCTATTAATTTTTTCGCAATATGACGCCCAGCTGTTACCTTGACATTTAGAGCTGTCATTGACATGTAAAAAATTGCAGACCTTGAGTCATAAAATATTGGGTACGTTCAGCCGACGTCAGCGGCTGAGTTGCGTATGGTAAGCGGTCGCGTTCACCCGACCGGATGACAAGCTGCTTGAACTCAGCAGATGTCCATTTTTACAAAGCGGTCTTTATTTATGCTAACCAAACTCACATTTATTTGGACTTGCGCAAATGTCAAATCTTTGGGAAGTTTTGTTAGTCATCTGTCAAATTTTGGTTATATTTTTAACTGAAATGTCGAGACTAATAAGCGAAGCGTTTAGAGACTTGCCAACCTGCTGGGTCGTTTTTCCGCTGAATCGCTTTGTGCTTACAAAAAGCTGCTGATGTCGGATGAACGTACCCATTGTTTCATAAAAATATACCGAACGGTTAAAAAGTTAGAAGGGGGCGACGGACTTTAGGACCTCACTGTATAATAATGTAGGCAAATCGACTTTATTTTTAAATAGAGGGTAAGTATTTATTATAATTTATCTTTTTACTTGTGCCCTTTCACTGAAAAATGTAACGAGCTGCCACTGGTTAACAAGAAGTAATTTAAAACTCCAAAACTCTGGGTAATAGAGACATTTTGCACCCCTTATTTTGCAATTCCGTTGTGGTTAACGTTATTCTGAGATTGCGCAGTAACGCAAACATGATTCGTTATCGTTATTAACCATACCGGACTCCTTTAATTACGGATGAATACCGAAGAGCTTATTGTTATCGTTATTGTTAAACTGCCTGGTTGCCGGATTGTAGAAATTTTAATATCAATTATTTAAAAGGTTAAAATTTTAATTCCGTATTAATTAAAATATCATTTATACATAGGCTCTAATTAGCGAACAATCTATAGCAGTAATAAAAATCAAATAGTGTTAAGAAATTAAAACGGACTTGCACTTTTACGGATATTCTAAATCAGTAATTAATTTAGATGTTACAATCTGGCACACTTGCTTTTTATTCTACTACCAAACCTAACCTTACTTTTTGTGTTTTGCTTATACTGTATTGTTTGCATCTACTTTAAAAAACGAAATCAACAGAAGTGTTTGCATTATATTTAAATATGAATTTATATCTTATGAAGAATAAAAGTAAATACTGATTTTTCGTTAACTTTAAAATGGGTGAACCACAGGCAAAAATAAGGTTATGTGTCGAAAGCGCAGACGCAAGATATATTTCTTAAAAGAGACTGCAAAATCTCTGTCTAAAACTGCTGCCGTAATCGTTATGTTTAATAACGATAACCATAAGGAGGCCAAAAAAGTCTGTTATTTTAAGAGGTGCAAAATGTCTCTCATAATCTTATAAAAGCGGGGCATAGAAAATATAAAACAAGCTGAACGCGTGGTTTGGAACAATCCCATTCAAAAATTCAGTAGTCGGATTTTTCGAAAAACGCCCGCACATGATTTTTTATTACATACGTTTTGAAGAGGAAAATTTCATAAAAAAAAACACTGTAATAAATTAAAGTAAAAATATGCCGGTGCTTATCCCAAACTTTGTCTTTAATAAAAAGAACCTTTTTAATCTACTTACACAAAAGTGGGCCATTTGTTTCATTTGAGGTAAAAAAATGACTCTTTTGAGACTAAAGGTTTAATAAACAACCCCGAAACTTTATTAGGGATTTTGCGGGGTGTTTTAGCGAAAAAAAAGGATAATTTAATTTTGATGTTTTAAGAGGGTTTATACAAGACATAAGGGATTATTTAATAAGTATTTTCGTTTATTAAGAAAGGGGCTATTAGGTTAGTCTTTTTTTTTTAACTTTTTTTAGTTTTATAGTACTACTTTTTCATGCACACATGTAAAATTTTATGTGAATTTTTTTGTTACCCTGTTACAATGGGGTGAACAAGAGGACAAATGAACCAAAAATTTAATTTTTAGAAAAAAAGTCATTCAACATAAAAATTTTGCTTGTTAAAAAAGAGGGATTTACATAGAGAAAATGTTGATTTTTATACAGGGTTTGCAAAAACCTGAAAGCAAGTGTTTTCTACAAGAGTAAACTACCCTTATATTTCATTTTTAAGCAAAATATCATTTAAAAATGTATTTAGAATGAAAACCGACAGGCCAGCATTGAAGCAAGAAACTACTAGAATCAAACTATTTCTGAAGCCAAAGACTTCTTCGACAATCGTATTGGAAAACAAAGTTCTTTCTTTTGCTCAAATGGCAGCAAATCTTTTGGTCGTTTGCGAAAAACATAAGTAGGAATTTTGTACCAGTTCTTTCCGACCACTAACTTTGGAAGATGAAATTATTTCTACCGCGTCTAAAGGAAAGGCAGAACTATTTGCCAAACAATTTGCTGCCAATTCAACCCTTGACCACTGCCGTAAATCATCCAATTCCAGCGGTTACCCCCAGTTCCTCATAAAATGCCCGATATTATTTTTTAAAGTAAAACACATTAAGCGTATCCTTTCTTCCCTTAACACCAAGAAATCGTCTGGGCTGGATGGCATACCAGCAATCGTTTTAAAAAATGTGCTCCAGAACTTGCACCAATCTTAACTCGGCTCTTTCGAATTTCTTACGACACAGGTATCTTTCCGGAGAGCTGGAAAGCTGCACGTGTTCAACCTATTCCCAAGAAAGGATCTAAATCTCTTCCATCTAACTATAGACCAATTTCAATTCTCTCAGTTCTTTGTAAAGTAATGGAAAAATTAATTAATTCACAAATTCTTAAGTACTTAGAAAAACACAAAATTTTTGCATGACAGGCAGTATGGATTTCGCCACAAAAGATCTACAGCAGATCTTCTTTCCTTCGTATCACACTGTTGGAATAAGTCTCTTGAGTTTCTAGGTGAGTCCCAGATCGTTGCTCTTGATATATCCAAAGCTTTTGACCAGGTCTGGCATGCCGCACTTCTTAATAAACTTCCCTCCTATGGTCTTTCAACTAAACTCTGTACTTGGCTCTCTAGTTATCTATCTGATCGACGTATATCAGTTATTGTGGACGGCCATTCTTCAAGCTTTCACCAAGTAAATGCTGGAGTCCCTCAGGGCTCAGTTCTGGCACCAACATTGTTTCTTCTTCACATCAACGACCTTCTCTCGTCCACAACTAATTCCATTCATAGTTTCGCCGACGATAGTACCCTTCACTCCAGTTTTCAAGGTTCCTAAACCCATCACTAAACCTGACTTGGAAAACAAACGCAGAGCGATGCAGATATCTCTTTCGCAGGATCTTAATTTAATATTGGATTGGGGCGCCAAAAATCTCGTCCATTTTAATGCATCCAAAACACAATCATGTTCCTTGTCGCGAAAAGAGTCATCAAATACTCATCCTCTACTTATGAGCGGCCAAGTTTTACAGAGCAAAGACACCTTTAATCTTGTGGGCGTCACATTTGAAAGTAACCTTAACTGGCATAAACACATTGTATCTATAGCCACGGCAGCTTCAAAAAGCTTGGATTTCTCTTTCGAGCCAAAAAGTATTTTTCCGCTTCTAATTTATACACTTTATATGTGTCCCAAATCCGACCTCCCTTGGAATATTGTTCCCATATCTGGGGCATGGCGTCCCCCACAACCCTAAGCATTCTTGATTCTATTCAAAGAAGAGCTATTCGTCTCATTGATGATCCTTCACTTACAAAAAGGCTTCCCTCTCTTGCCCATCGTCGGGCTGTGGGGGATTTATCGCTTTTTTATAGGTACTTCCATGGCTTCTGCTCTGAAGAATTGTCCAGTATAGTTCCTCCACTCACGGTTCCCAACAGAGAAACTCGTGGTTCCGCGCTTATGCATCCCTATACGGTCCAAGTGGACAGGCCCCGAACTTCTCACTTTGTTCGTTCTTTTATCCCTAGAGTTTCTAGATTGTGGAACCTGCTGCCCGCGGAGGTCTTTCCTTCCCCCCAAATCTTCAAGTATTTAAGTCCCGTGTCAACAAACTCCCTCTTACCTCACTTAAGTCACCCACGGTACGTTAGTATTTAGGCTTTAAGCCTTCGTGTACTTCTACTAACTTTTCTACTATCTTCTCTCACTAGGAGTGGCTCATACGGGGCTTAACTAAAACTTTAACTTTTACTTGACTTCACTTCTACTTCTCTACTACCCCTACTTCTTTACTATCTACACTACTATCCCCTTTTCAGAATTGTGTCTCTTTAAATAAAATTTGGCAGTGTTTTTTAGTTCTACGCGATCCAACCTTGTTTAATGTTTTCATTATTATAAGAGTAACCTAGAAAATTGTTTAATTTAGTAGTTTTAAAACCTTGACACCTCACGTCTATCTTTATTTAAGCAAAATTCCCAATGTTAAGTAACCTAATTAAAAATGTATGACTTATTTAAAATTCTCAAAATGTATACTTTTTTATACTGAGGTGTTCACAATATACAGAGTGTTTATTAAAAAAACATACTTTTGTCCTCCACTGTATATTTCAGGAGATATAAAAAAATCTAATTTCTGATCCAGAAACTAGAAAATTAGCCCAACAAACTTTTTTTTTTATCTTTGGACAAACCACGAAGGCTAAAAGCCTAAATACTAACGTACCGTGGGTGTCTTAAGCGAGGTAAGAGGGAGTTTGTTGGACACGGGACTTAAATACTTGAAGATTTAGGGGGAAGGAAAGACCTCCGCGGGCAGCAGGTTCCACAATCTAGAAACTCTAGGGATAAAAGAAGAACGAACAAAGTGAGAAGTTCGGGGCCTGTCCAGTTGGACCGTATGGGAATGCATTCTCGCGCGGAACCACGAGTTTCTCTTGTTGGGAACCGTGAGTGGAGGAACTATAATGGACAATTCTTCAGAGCAAGCCATGGAAGTACCTATAAAAAAGCGATAAATTTCCCACAGCCCGACGATGGGCAAGAGAGGGAAGCCTTTCTGTAAGTGAAGGATCATTAATGAGACGAATAGCTATTCTTATGATATTCTATATGAGAACAATATTCCAAGGGAGGTCGAATTTGGGACACATATAAAGTGTATAAATTAGAAGCGGAAAAATACTTTTTGGCTCGAAAGAGAAATCCAAGCTTTTTTGAAGCTGCCGTGGCTATAGATACAATGTAGTTTATGCTTGTTAAGGTTACTGTCAAATGTGACGCCCACAAGATTAAAGGTGTCTTTGCTCTGTAAAAACTTGGCCGCTCATAAGTAGAGGATGAGTATTTGATGACCTCCTTTTCGCGATAAGGAACATTTTTGTGTTTTGATGCATTAAGATGGACGAGATTTTTGGAGCCCCAATCCAATATTAAATTAAGATCCCTGCGAAAGAGATATGTGCATCGCTCTGCGTTTGTTTTCCAAGTCAGATTTAGTGATGGGTTTAGGAACCTGAAAACTGAGTGAAGGGTACTATCGTCGGCGAAACTATGAATGGAATTAGTTGTGGACGAGAGAAGGTCGTTGATGTAAGAAGAAACAATGTTGGTGCCAGAACTGGAGCCCTGAGGGACTCCAGCATTTACTTGGTGAAAAGCTTGAAGAATGGCCGTCCACAATAACTGATATACATCGATCAGATAGATAACTAGAGAGCCACGTACAGAGTTTAGTTGAAAAGACCAAGGGAGGGAAGTTTATTAAGAAGTGCGGCATGCCAGACCTGGTCAAAAGCTTTGGATATATCAAGAGCAACGATCTGGGACTCACCTAAAAACGCAAGAGACCTATTCCAACAGTGTGATACGAAGGAAAGAAGATCTGCTGTAGATCTTTGTGGCGAAATCCATACTGCCTGTCATGCAAAATTTTGTGTTTTTCTAAGTACTTAAGAATTTGGGAATTAATTAATTTTTTCCATTACTTTACAAAGAACTGAGATAATTGAAATTGGTCTATAGTTAGATGGAAGAGATTTAGATCCTTTCTTGGGAATAGGTTGAACACGTGCAGCTTTCCACCTCTCCGAAAGATACCTGTGTCGTAAGAAATTCGAAAGAGCCGAGTTAAGATTGGTGCAAGTTCTGGAGCACATTTTTTAAAACGATTGCTGGTATGCCATCCACTGACACAAACTGATATAATTATTTATTTTGTACGATAAAAAAGTTAAGGGGAGTGTAAATTTATAACTACTTGACATCCGGTACATAAACCGCCATTTGTAATTTTTCCAGCTAATTAGAACTAATTCAAGCCGTGGTCTTCTGCGTCTCAGCGGACTAAACATACAAAGGCTTGGAAAGCCGTAAGTCATACTGTTTACCATCAGAATTAGGAAAATTTCTTTTTCATAAGTGCGTACGAAGAAGAAAAATTATCATTCATAACTTTTCCCGGCCTCGGAGAAAATTAGTTTGCTTTTTTGCGGCCATTTGTCAATATTTATTTTGTTCTGACGTTGCGATGGATACTTCGTGTGTATAACGAAGGTGTGACCTTTTATTTTTGCAAATTTTCATCGATATGCGGTAAGGCAAAGATATAAAGGGTGTTTCCTAACTACGGTACTAAACTTAAGGGAGTGTTTTCTTATGTCTTTTTATGAAAAAAGTTCTATATAAATATATGTGCGGACTCGCTTCATTTCTGAGATACAAGGCGGTAAAGTTTTCAAAAAAGTCGGTATTTTTAAATATCTTAGAAACCCCTTAACGGATTTAAATAAAATTTGGGACACTTATTACATTTAATAAGGCGCTTGTACGGCTTTGCCTAGATTAGTATTATTAGGTCCAGTGGCGTCTCAGTGGCGATTTATGAATTCCTACTGCATGTCAGCACTTTCATGGAGTTGAAACGCACTAGCAAATACGAACAGTATCACCTTTATTTACCTCTTTAAACCCTACGTGAGTTTGGTGCTGCAGTCTGGGAGGAATTTAAAAGCATGCAAATGCATAAGCGCTTTGTGAATTCCTACTGCAGTGTCAGCGCCTTCATGGAGTTGAAACGCAGTAGCAAATACGAACAGTATCACCTTCCTTTACCACTCTAAACCATACGTAAATTTTGTGCTACAGTTTGGAAGAAATTTAAAAGCATGCAAACGCATAATTTTATTACGAATGAAATTTAATCTGGTAACAAAAGATCTGTGTCCAAAAGCATTAAAAATCAGTCAAAGTAAATCAAATAGCTCAAATACAGTGAAATAATTAATACATAACCATTTTTCGAAAAAGTCATAGTTTACGAGTTCTTTTAGGGAATTTTGTTGTTACATATTCGGTTTCATTTAAAAGACAATTTTATTTTTAAAAATATTAAAATTAAACTTTTAGTTCTGAAATTCTATTGGCTAGCTATTAAGCTATTATTTTTTAATTTGTTTTGTCTTTTGACTATGGTTATACAGCAAGTATTAATTATATTTTTATTTATTAAGCTAATAAATATTTTAACTTTGAATTTTAATTTGATACGGGGTATTACAAAATGATGTTAGCAAAGCCAAAAAATCGGACAAAAACATTATACAGTGCTTGTCTAAATTCAGGACCTCATCTCCTAACTTTTAAATTGTTTAGTATTTTTCATTAAAATTTGAGGACTTTAGTGAGACAACATAAACCAAATTTTAGACAGGAAATGACAGATATAAATGTCAAACTCACAGCTGGGCGCAATTCCAAAAGAAAATTAAATGGAAAAGTCATACTGTAAACTTTTTATTTAAAAAAACAAACACTGACACACTGCTTTCAGGTTTTAAACCGTTTAAAATTCACATATAACTAAAAGAAAACAACCGTATGATTCAATTAAATGCAATAAGGCGGTAAAGTAAAAGATTTAGGGCGGGGTCAAAGCGTCTCCTGTTAGCATGCAGTATGAATTCCAAATATAAAAACAAATTTGCTTGTACTTAAAACATCCCAGGTTACAACATGCGTAGCAATTATAGGGCTGATTTCTGCGTTCTACTTTATGAATTCCTACGCGATATTTGTGCTGGCGCGTAGTAGTATTTTTACAGTGTTGTAAAATAAAAACTTCCGGTAAATCCTCCTGCATTTCAGCACGGTAGGGTGTTGTAGCGTAGTAGGAATTCATAAAACACATCTCAGTGGGCACCACAGCCAATATTATTGTGAAAAAAAAAGTACGCCACTGACTTTTTATGAAGTTTTAATATATTTTTGGATTAAGCAATTAACAATTTAACTTTTTAGTCCCCTCGTATTTTCTTCGTATCTGCCTTCGTTTTTGATAAAAAAAAGAATCCATTCAGTCATTCCAAAAGTAGTCATAAACAGCATAAAATAATATCCAAAATTAAGAAATTAATAATTTTGACCTTAGTTAATAAGGAAAATTACAATTTTGATGAAATACACTACAGCCTATTTATTTTTTGAGGGCAAATAATTTTTATTTTTGTTTTTATATCATATGTATTTTCTATGAGTACTTTTTAGAAGAAATTAAAACAGTTTTAATATTTTTTTAAAAACGAAGGCAAATACGAAAAAAATACAAGGGATTTTATATTTTTTCAGAAGTGGCATGAAAAAGTCAATAACAAGTCACATAAAGCTCCCAGTTAAACTTGGTATATTTGTTAAAATTTTGTTATTTTAGATGATTTTTTGATTTTTTCTCAAAGAATAAAAAAATATATGTATATGTAATAATTCAAATTTTATTATCGCGGAATTGTATTCTTTAAAAGTGTCTTACATGACTCTAGAATTTTTTCAACCTTTTTAAATTAATATTTATTTGCATAAATAAATTATTTAAAACCTAAGCATAGGTGTGCAGTGACGAATCGCGCATGTCGAAATCGCCCCGCCAAAGCCGATTTTCAACGTTCAATAAAAGTTATAAATAATAGCTTTGTTCGCGGGTTTGATTCTGAACCGGTTCTCGGGACTATTCGCATGCGCAGTGAAAAAGCAGCGTTCGCGGTTAGTAAAATCCTGAGTTTTTAGTAACAATTCTGTGTTCGCGGGTTACAATGGAATCAGTTCGTTACCGATTCGCTAACCTGATTAGCAGTCCTGGGATTTTGTTGGAACTAAAAGTTCAGTTCGGAATTTCATGCGCATTGTCGACATGGTCTGCTGTTTTCTGTTTTTGTGGTACAGAAATAAACCGTTGTATTACAGTTTATTTGTTTCTGCCACTTTTAATGCGGGTTAATATACCTGTAAAATATATTTTTTATATTTTTGTGATTCTGAGCATATATAGACAAAGGATTTTTAATTGTATTCCGTATGAATGTATGTATGCAATAAAATAAAATAAAGATTTAATTAAAAATATAGACAATATTACAAGATTTTACCATTTCTTGTTGTTTGAATTTTATCTTTAGTTAAATACACATACTTATGTTAAAAACGAGAGGAGGCAGGGAATCCCTCGTCTTCCGCCGAGAGACCTCGAGTGGCTTTCGACAGTATAACAATTTACCTCTTTGTTTGAATTTAATTTTTGTGTAGTATCCAATTTAACCATAAAAAATCCTAACCAAAAGGCTAGGTTAGAATACATCCTCAGCTGTATAGAAAATCGTTCGCGGTAAATAACAATTCCGAACTAATAAATAACTAGACATGCACTTTAAAACAATTCTAAACCAGTTTGATTCTGGTTCAGAATCAGTTCATTACTAGACCCGCGAACAAAGCTATTGGAGCTACAATTCCGGGTATAAAAAACTTTCTTACCAAAATTTTCTGCTCTCTCAGAAAATGTTATTATATTTAGGCTATCACTTATACTTTTGAGATTTTGGCAAAAGCTAGACGACTGTTTTTTTGTTAATAACAAACAAAATGCGTCTTTTCTAGCTTCCATTCCGGTTCGTTTAAGCCAACAACCATATTTTTAGGAGACTTGTAATCATTTTTCGCAAGAAATTAACTTCTCAACTAGACTATTATAAGGCTCTTTGCACATGGATCGATAAAACAGCGGCAAAAACGCGATTTTTACAGGCATCCCAACCAGCAAGCTGACGTCTTCTTGACGTCTCTTTTTGGTTACATTTGGTCCGAAGACGTCATAAGATGACGACAAAATGACGTTAAATTGACCTCCCTAAGTCACAGACAAAAGACGCCCCGTTAATGTCGTCTTTAAGATGACGAAAAATTGGCGCATATACTTTTTTTTAAAAGCTAAAATGATACGACATTTTATTTGAAAATTGAAATAGGAAAAAACTCCTTACTACTTGCAGTTTCCTTGCACTGCAAGGTCGCATCTCTCGGGACACTGTCCAACCTGGAGATGCAGATTTTTACACAAACCGAAGATATTTCCTTCAAAGCTAATTGAGATAACCAACCGCAGACCAGTGTCGAAATATTTTGGTCTCGTCGGTACGGTTTAGACAATAAAAAGCGAAGATGTTGAATAAGCCTGGTAGTTTATTGTTCATTGCGCCATCTATCGGAAGAGTTTTTCCTATTTCAATTTTGTAAATTATTAGTCTTATTTTTCTGTCATATGATATTTCGGTTGGATTTTGACACGAATCATATAATGTCACAAAATTTTTCTGGTGGGTTTTCCTAAACATGACGTCATTAGATTTTTATGAGCTAGTATGACGAAAAATGACGTCGAAAAGATGTCACTTCAACAACGTCCAAAAGCATGTAATTAAAATGACATCATAATTTTGGTCTGATGAAGTCCTATGACCAAAAATGACTTAAAAATTATGTCATAATGACGTCAGCTTGCTGCCTGGGATCGATAGCACGTAAACATATTATACTCTATTTTTTGCAAGAGAGAAGTAATAAATCATTTAATTTTATGGCAATTCGCTTTCTATGTTAGTCCGAGTATAAATATTTTTCTTCAATTCTACCTGTAATGTACTGATAAGGCATCATAATTTTAGGCCGGCAGACCCCGGTCTAAAATTCGTCAACCTCTTGGGTCAAATACAAGAAATAACAGATGTTACCCGTATTTACGTGGGAATAATGTGATAAAAACCTTGACAGTGGCGGTGCGCTTGAGTTTATTTTGGAAACTTACCCTTTTTAAACAGTTTAGGTAAAATGAAAATCTTGTTTCTTTTATATGTGTAAAAAATTTATTTTAAAATTTATAGTATATCAATATTGTACAGTTGGTATAATTATAGTTAATAATAACCATTTTATTAAGAAAATAATACACATTAAAAATGCATAGTCAAAAAATAATTATTTAAAATTTAATCTATACCTAATTAAATATGCTACATGATCTACAGCTAGTTATTCACATTCTTCCATATCTGACATACTATCACTACTTGAGTCATATATGAGTCTACTTGTATAATAATTAGAGGTTCAACAGTTGTATCTACTATTATATCCAAAGACCACATTTTATTTTCTACTTCTAATACATGTTCGACACAATTTTTCCAGTTTTCTGGGGAAGCATTAGATATGGCAATTTGAAATAGTTTTTTTATATCTACTAGTTTAAACGTAGTATTATTTCTGGCTACTTCACTGTTTCACTTGTGCTACTTTTTTCTTATCCATGTTTTAACCAGTAGGTACAAAGCAAAACTAGTTATTGTGCAATATATTAAATATAGTCATTGCGCGAATATATTGCCTTTGGGGACGACTAGCAATAATACTGTACAATATTTTGCCCAATAATATTGATCGTCTGTGGGCCCGTTTAGAGAGTTCTATTATGGCACTCTTTGACCCAGTAGCATTAATCCAAAGGGTAGTTTTGCCCCGTCGCGGTCGGATTCGGGGAACATCGTCGCACTTCGATCGACATTATGATTTTATTTGCTAAGAATATAGTAAAAATTGGCCATTAAACGTATGTTCGTCTCTATACGGTTGTCGCCACTTCAAATACGAATACATGCGTACATACTCAGAGACAAGAATGAGACGAGCAACTAAATGTAAATAAATTATCCGAAAGAGAGATAGCTGCTGGGCCTTCCTTGTCTGATTTCAAGGAAGGTAAACGCAGATGGCGCGTGAGTCGACTTTATCGTTTGCCCGCCAAATTCAAATTATATAACTGTGCTATTTTTGCCCTTAATGTTAGGTACTTGTTTTTGTTTTCTATTAATATAAAATATTGGGGTTTAGTTCAATAATTACACACACCTAATTAAAAATGTCATTTATTTGGTTTTTATAACGATTTTTTCTTACAGATAACCATGTCAATATTACCTTAAATTATCTGTTGAAAAGCACAAATTTAATATATACACTGTGATCACTAATAAAAGTCAATATTCAAAGTCCAATTAAAGGTAAAAAACCACGAAACACACAATAAATCACAGAAAATGTAAACAAACTGTCCAAATAAATCGGCCATTGAAAAATATCAAACACAAATATCGAATAACATTTCGGCGTGACTGCTTGCGGCAACGTTGTCAAGTTAAAAATATTCGACTCATGGTATATTTTCTTTCTCTTAATTAGATGTGAGCCAAAAAAGGACATTAAAGTTTACATGCAGAAATTGTAAACAACTTGGCAACCAGGGCAAAGCGATGATTGCTCCATCTACGATAGCCTGCCATGATGAAAGACAAAGACATATTTATTAGAACTTGCGTTAAACCAGAAAGAGATAAATACAATGGACAAATTGTTAGGACCAGTTACTCGTCTCATTGTTGTCTCTGACATACTGTTAAAAGCTCATCGAAACTCGGTCTCGTCGCTGTTTTACCGACCCATGAGCGAAGTGCCCAAAACACACTTTTCAATAAAAAATGTAATGCATTAATGCACTTATATAAAAAATGTGTAAAAATTCAAAAATCATGATTTAAAAAGTTTTCATTACGGCAGTAAAAACAGTTTGTATAAATATCATTTTACACACTGTCAAGACTTTATAATACTTACCTTCATGTGCGTGAACTAGAGTATCTAAAATATAGATTATATCACAGGTGTAGTCAAGAGTCCACCATAATGCTGGGACAGAGTTATTAAGCTCCCAAAACACAGCCCTTCCCAGGACGAAGATAACATTGTAGAGGACTGCTAAGGAAACTACCATTAACCACTGAAATTAAAAAAAAACTGTAAGACCTAAATCTGGAGTTCAGGGAGGATCTTTAAAGAATATACTTTTTAAAATACTTTCTTTAAACGTAATGTCATCTATTATAGTAGTTACATCAAAGCCGGCATTATTAAAAAATATAATAAAAAAATAAACACAAAAAATATTTCTAATACAATTTGTTGTACATGTGCAAACTCTTAGCCATCTAAAATAAGGGTATATATAGTTTGATGTTTCTTTTCTTAAAAAAACTGGACATGGTTCTTTGATTAATGCAAAAATACAACGTTTTGACTGTTTTGAATAAACGCCATTATTTTATTATTATAAATAGCAAACAAGTCTTAAATCCCCAAGAAAAATATAGAAGCCACAGTAAGAAAGCCATTTAATTTTCCTATTACGATATTTTCAGAAAACGAAGCTACAAAAGCAAATATATATATTTTTTTAAGCATTGAAAAGTAAGATAGTTATAATAGTGAAAATAAAAGAGAATCAAAAAACTTTTTGTTTAAATACAGAGTATTTCTAAAAGGTTTGTACAAAATGTTACCATAGACTTCTTGGGCCAAAATATAACGATCTAAGGCAATCTACCTTAGTCGAAAAGTTAATCATTTGCGAGATACAGGGTGTCAAAGTTTTATTTTGTTTGAGTGTTTTTAAATATTTTATTTATTGTTAAACATTCTTAGCAAAATTTCGTATAAGAAAATTTTTAACAGTAAGAAATCGAATGGTACTCATAGTTTTGCTGGTAAATATAGAGAGAGCGACACCTGCAGGCCTTTGCTTTTGTTCAAAGTGTCATTATTTTTTTTTTTTAATTTTTATTATTCCACATTTTTGTACAAACAGATATGCTTGAGTAATATCGCTACGAGCAACCATATCATTTATTTATTTTGGACCAAGTAAATTATCCCATTTGTAAGATATTACATTAATTAATTTTTGCGTGTACTTTTTTGGCATTTTGCGAAACGTAGTCAATATTAACAAAAGCTGATTATTGGCAAATATGAAAAAGTGTTTTTTAAAATGTTTTTAAAAAATTAGACTAATTTAAGAATGTAGAAAAATACTGTACGATTTTTTATGTTGCAAATATTGTAAATATACAATTGTAAATTTATTTAAGAAGATATAAATTGCGTAAGAGGTTGTTTAATTTGAAGATTACCTAAATTTACACAAAATATTTTGGAACGAATTTTTTAAATTGGTTTAAGGTCGGTAAATTTTGTTACAGTATAATACTGACATACTATCTAAAGTGGCATATAGTAAGATGCATAATATAAAATATTAAGTTACAAACATTTTCGAGATAAATATTATTAATCTTTATACTGTGGCAAAATGTGTGAAATAACCAAAACAAGTAAATTGTTTAAAGCTGTTCAGTACAAATTTTAAAATTTATTTGGAACTAAATTTAGTAAAAAATTTATTTATATACTTTTTAAAGGTTTTTTGTTATCAGTGTTTTTGTGCAATCAATAAAAACCGTAGACTGAGCGATAGTTCTAAAATTGTTTGTGTTTCATTGTTTAAACCCCTCCCTAATTACACATAGAAAATCAAAAACAAAATATATTAGATGCAAAAAAATGTGGATTTGGAAGTTTCTACTACTTTCTACTTATCGAGAGAAAAAAACTAATTTTTTCTGTCCTTCGGTGCTTCTTAAGCACCAGATGCTGAAAGAGAATTGACCATTAGGTTTTTTAAAAAATTAAAGGCAGATTCTACCATTAAAAATATAAAAAGCTTTTTCTTTTAAAATTAGAATTTACAATTTTTTTATTAGCAATTATGTAACAACAACAATAAATACTTATTTAAATAAGTTTTATATCAAATCTAACAATTCTTACCAAAATAATTGTTTTAGAAAATTTTTAGTTTCTTCAAAAGTTTATCTTTGAAAATGAAAAATTTGCGAACTATGTTTATATGAACATTTCCTTTATATTTTTCCAATGTAGAATTTGCCTTAAAAATGTTTAACGCAGCTTTTTAGTCTTCTGTATTTCGCTTCGTTTTCGAGAAAAAAAATAACTCTTAAGTAATTTCAAAAGTAGCCCATAAACAGCAAAAATAAAATTAAAAAAATAATTTTGACCTTAAAAAAGTGACTGATAATTTCTATCGTTCCGTATGTTTTTATATAAACATACTGAACGAGGTGAAATGTCGAGATCGGGAGTGGCCGAACATGCGTAGTCAAACGTCACCACATACCGTGGTCGGAGTACAAAATTATTTATAAAGAAGACCACTGGAAAAAGAGGAAATTTAAAGAAGCTGCTGTGATTTTAAACAATAAAAATGTGTTTAGTTATCCTGGTATCCACATAACCATATAGATACCTCTCAGCCGTTGCTGAACCGTGAAAAATCGGTCAAGCTTCTGTGAACAACGCATAGTATAAGTCGTAGTTTCTTAAGAGTAGTTATAGTTGTCACTTGAAAACGATTGAAGATAGTTACCATACGAAACGTCGTGTATCAATAAAAAATAAAGACAATAGAAGTCCAAAAGTAGTATTATTGAAAATATTATATTGTCTACCACCTTCAAAAAACGGTACTCTAGCCTTACTAAAACTATTACTTTTGTATAACGTATAGCTTACGTTGCTAAGTTGTTGACAATTTTTTGTTAAGTTGTATGCAGAAAATTTTCACTGTCAAATTCCTTAAACTTTTCTATTTACATTTGACATTAACATCTCTAATATTAAGCGAATTACTAGTGTCTGGCCAAATTAACCAAATAATAAAAAAACACTCTGTATCTCCAAAACAAATCAAGTTAGCCATGATTTAGTTTCACCAATGAATTTGTTTTAAAAATTGAAATCGAGATTGTGCAATTAGATGTGTTCTGTCTTTTGTTCTTGCGATTCTTATTTGAAAGGTCAACGAAAAGGTGCCACCCCTGTACATTCAACATGGCGCCACAGTACACAATAAACATTTTTAGAATTGTGCTATCAATGCAATAAAATTAAATCCCACAACAGAAAATGTGCAAATATAATTATTATACATATTTTTTATTAATTTAGCGATAATGTTATGTGGCATTTAAAATTAATGCTTTTAAAAAGATATAATAAACCTATTACCTAATCATAACAAATAAATCATGCCGCCTAACTTAGCATTAAAAGTAGGATGTTTTAACCCCTGGAAGAAAAACAATATAATAACCAAGGTTAGTTTATATTTATAAGGTTGCGACATATCCTCAACTTTTAGGCGGTTCGAGGTCGGGGACGAAAGGAAGGACACTTCTCGGAGAAAAGTTGGCATGACTGGGTAAAAATCAAAGCTGAATATCAATCCAGTGGCGTCTAGAATTTGCGCATTTCATTTTGCATTGTTTTGGAAGTGATATTTGTTGAAAGATGTAATTCCAAATGTTTTTTATTTAAAGTAAAAGAATTTACAACTTAATAACAATTAAAAACTGTTGTGTAAACGGTTGTTCTACTAATACAATAAACTGTATATCTCCGGCACTGAACAACATGGCCGAAAAATGGGAGATGTGACGTCATAACACGTCAAAGCAATATGGCCGAATGTCGTGACCTTATATAGACCGACTTTGATAATAACCTACTCGAAAGGAATAGAGTTTAACTTTTTATCCCTAGGCAAAAAGTTGGTAACCGGACCAAAGGAAAGAATAAATTTCGCCGAGAGATAAAAAATAACTTTAGCCTAGGGATTTATACCGGGTGTTGCTTCCCTGTACAGGGTCATCCAACAAGGACTGAACAGGGGCTTAATTTTGACTTTCCCTGTATTTTTCAAAAAATCCAAGATAGCACTTTGGCGTAACTTTTATGCTCTTTTGAAAATAGTACTTCGAAAAAAATGGACTCGAAACAAAAGAGTTACGGCATGCAACTTTGTTTTTTTAAATGGAATGCCCCACTTTTTATTTCATATTTGAAAAGAGGCTATCTTTTTACGTAAAAGCTGCTATATATTTTATTTATTTATCTTATTTAAATATGTTTATTTTTCAGAAGAAATTATCGTATTTCCAAATTTTTTCCCGCCGATATAAGGTAAAAATTACCTACCTACTAGGTAAAACCTACACCTGCTGAATATCTGTTAGTGTCATACCAGTTATGTTTCAGAAAGAAAAGTCAAGTAATTAAATTAAAGTATTTATTAAAGGGGAAATATTTATTAAAACGTTTAAAAATGATTATTTACACTAAATTATACAAAAAATACAACAAAACAGAAGTCTCAAGAATCTCGATTTATATATAATTTTAAACCGACAACAAATTGGCTATTTAACAAAAAGAAGTTTAATAAAATAAATGTCAATAATTGGGCTTCATACTGGTCACTAATAACTTAAATGTTGAATGTGTCCCCCATTATTTTCAAAACAACATTGATACGCTCTCTGAAGTCGTTCTAAACTGGCCGCTAAAATATGGTTTTCATCATTTAATCTACGAACTTCGTTTACAATTTTGTCTCTTATTTCTTCAATATTTTCGTTTCTTTGGTGGTAGGCTACATTTTTAAGGTGACCCCAAAGAAATGAGTCCAAAAGTGAAAGCTCTGGACTATTTGGTGGCCAAGCAACTGTTCCATTTCGTCCAATCCATTCAGTATACCGCTCATTTAAAAAATTAACAACAGCCTGGGTAGTGTGGGGAGGTGCTCCGTCCTGTTGCCAAATGATTGAACGGTAGGTTTCCAGAGGCAGTTCTTCTAAAAGATTTTCGATTTCGTTTTCCAAAAAATTATGGTACCTTTGACCAGTTAACGTTCCGTGATAAAATATTGGACCCAAAATTTTGGTATTTAACATTCCGCACCAAACATTAATGGAAGTTCTACCTTGCTTTTTTATTTCCAAAAATTTTCTAGGATTTTGAGTTGCCCAGTGATGTTTATTATGGCGGTTAAACATGCCAGAAGTTGTAAAACAAGCTTCATCCGTCCATAAAATTTTTTTAAAAAGGTCTGGGTCATGATCTTGCTCTCTAATTAGAATTTCTGCAACAAATCTAAATCGAGATTCTTTTTGCTGCGGTGATATTTTTTGAACGGGAAGGAAGCGAAATGGGAACATCTTATTTTTTATTAATGTTCTATGGACTGTTCCGTAGCTAACATTTCTTCTTGTAAAACCATACTGAACATCTCGAACTGCGTCGGAAATCGAATTATTAGGGCTATTAGTAAAATAATTTATAATAGAATTTTCCCGTAATCTTCGTCTTGGCATAGTTTTTTCTTGTCCTGTAACGATTTTGTCTCTTCAAATAATTTTTTTATTCTTAAAATTGTGTTTATTGATATGTTTCTTTGGACGGCAGCAAAATATCTACGTTTAGTCTCTCTGGCGTTCTCTTGGCATTTGTAAAATAGGGTAATAATTTGTAGACGGTCCTCTAATGAGTATTTCATTTTGAGTAATTTTATTTACAAACAAATAATAAATATACCTAGACAGTGACAAATACCCACACAGGTTATACAGGTGTAGGGTACCTACACAGGTGATAATTTAGTATTATTTTGGCGCTGAAACCAAATTTGATCATTTCTTTTTAAAAAAATAGCATATTTAAATAAGATAAATAAATAAAATATATAGCAGCTTTTACGTAAAAAGATAGCCTCTTTTCAAATATGAAATAAAAAGTGGGGCATTCCATTTAAAAAACAAAGTTGCATGCCGTAACTCTTTTGTTTCGAGTCCATTTTTTTCGAAGTACTATTTTCAAAAAGAGCATAAAAAGTTACGCCAAAGTGCTATCTTGGATTTTTGAAAAATACAGGGAAAGTCAAAATTAAGCCCCTGTTCAGTCCTTGTTGGATGACCCTGTACATTTTACAGAAAAACTGTTAGAGAACCGACCATTATGTAATTTTGTTTTTTAATTTTCTATCAAAAACAAAAAGTCAAAATAATATCTGGCTGTGGACAATTTGGACTACATTCAAATAGTTCGTGAAATATTTGGTTGCCAAGGGTTTTGTGGTGTAACGAATAATGTTAAAAAGATGTGCAAGTGCAACAATACTGAAAACTACGTTAAAGAGAATGTGCTTTTGGATATTTTCTTGTAGAATATAAATACCGGGTGCCCGCAGATTAAAGGCACACAGCAAAATCCCAGATTATTTATGTCAAAATATAAAGACTTAACCAAACATACCTATATTCACTAGTTGATAATAAGGAAGATACAGGGTGTCGAAAACAATATTTTTCTTTTATTTCGATACTTTTTGATACGTTTTGAATCTTTTTAAAAACTCAGTATCTAGGTTACAAATTCTATTTGGATTTGATATTCATTCTTATGTGTAAAGTAAAGAGCGCTAGCTACACTCTTTAAAGTTTTGTAAAACGTCCCAACTTTTTTGTACCAATTTGTATGTACCATCTCAGTAAACCAGTGAGCTTCCCTATGCTTTCTACACAAAATGGCTATATTTTGTATAAATGGCTCTAAGCAAACCATTTTCAAGATATTTGCAGATGTAACAAACATCTTATGTACAGGGTGGCTCGAATTCGACGCTCATCATTGGGATTTCGGAAACCGTAAGAGATACAGGATCGGTTAAATGGAGGCAAAGTTGCGCAATTTGATGCTCAATAAAATGCCGTTTTGACTTTTTAAAAATTCCGAGTACTTCCGAAGATATTCGAAAAAACCGGAATTTTCAATTTTGGTTTCTATTGTTTCCTGGCTATATTTGTTAAGATAACTTAAAATGGAAAACACGTTTTCATGGCAACTTTTTCTGCTCTATAATTCAGTGTGATTAAATATTGAATCTGACGTTTCGGCTTCTGGCGACCATCATCAACTTAATTTTTTTAAATACGGACCTGATATTTTTTTCAATTTAAGTAAATCCTTTCATCACTCTTCAAACACTATATATCGCCACTTTGATATTTTCCGACGTTTCGTACAAAAATTCCATCACCAGAATATTGCATATTTATTTAACCATAATACGGCCCTGAACTACATTTTTAGGTAAGAAGGTAAAAAAAGAATAAACTTATTACATATTCGTAATCTTTTTATTGCAACTCATTGATATCTAACAGCGGAAATTACTTTATTAACCAAACATTTCATGAATATTAGACATAAGATACAAGAAGGTAGATAACAAATCAGCTTACATAAACAATTTGTAATACTATCTTGATGCCCACATTAAAAAAAAACATAATTTAATCACTATTAAAAGTGTTCAAAGAGATAACCTTCCGCCTCGATGCATTTTTCTTGCTTTGCTTTGTATTATTAATACAGCTCGATTAATTGTTCTCGCAGGAATGGTAGCGACTTCCTTATCAAATTTTGTCGTAGTACTTAAAGGTCGTGAGGTGCATTTTTAAATAAACGGTTCTTAAGATATCCCCAAAGGAAATAATCTAGGGACTAAGATCTGGGCTCCTAGCGGGCCATCTTGCAAAACCATTTATTAGGAAATATATGGTAAAGGAATTGAGCTACTTTCCTTCCATTGTGGGCAGGAGCTCCGTCTTGCTGCCACTATATTTCTTGAAATACTGCCAAAGGTTGATTATCTAGGGCGTCTAAGACATCATTTCTAATCAAATTTAGAAATCGTTCGGAAGTTAAGGTCCCTTCGTAAACGAAAGGTCCAATAATTTTGTTCCTCCACATACCAATCCATACATTAAATGAAGTTCTCCCTTGAATTCGTACCTGCTGGTTAGTTTCTGTTAATAAAGTAATTTCCGCTGTTAGATATCAATGAGTTGCAATAAAACATTATGAATATGTAATAAGTGTATTCTTTTTTACCATTTTACCTAAAAATGTAGTTCAGGGCCGTATTATGGTTAAATAAATATGCAATATTCTGGTGATGGAATTGTCTGTACGAAACGTCGGAAAATATCAAAGTGGCGATATATAGTGTTTTAAGAGTGATGAAAGGATTTAATTAAATTGAAAAAATATCAGGTCCGTATTTAAAAAAATTAAGTTGATGATGGTCGCCAGAAGCCGAAACGTCAGACTCAATATTTAATCACACCGAACTATAGAGCAGAAAAAGTGGCCATGAAAACGTGTTTTTCATTTTGAGTTATATTAACAAATATAGCCAGGAAACAATAGAAACCAAAATTGAAAAGTACTCGGAATTTTTTAAAAAGCAAAACGGCATTTTATTGAGCATCAAATTGCGCAACTTTGCCTCCATTTAACCGATCCTGTATCTCTTACGGTTTCCGAAATCCCAATGATGAGCGTCGAATTCAAGCCACCCTGTACGTACACAAAAGTAGGAAGTACATCTGTAAGACGTCTTATGTAGGTACATTTTCGCAAAAATGTACATTCACTGTACGTACATATTGTACGTCTGATATACGTACGTACTGTTCGTATTATGTACATACGTACTGTACGTATTATATACGAACATTTTATTTGATTATGTACGTATTATGTATGTACATTTTCTTTGATTATAAAGTAAGCTGGACGTAAATTAAGCGAAAAAAATGGACTTTTCTAAAATTTAAATTTTTTGAATATTTGAAAATCAAAAACGTACAGGGTTTTCATTTATATTTTACCACCTACTTTTAACTATAAGCAATAAGAAGGATAGAAAAAAACGCCCTGTATAAAAGTTTCATACCTTTTCATCTATTATCTTTTGAGCATAAAAAGAAAAAAATTAACATTCAAAACTCAAGAAAAATGAGGAGGTAAACTTTTTAAAGGGACACCCTGTATATTATGTCACCATTGGAAAGGTGTTTTAAAAAGCTTTACAAAAATACCACATTTAATATATCTATCTTTAATAGTTTCCGGAATATGACCATTTAAATCTGGGTATAATTTCCATTACATCTGCTGTCTCACCTATAGTGCCGGTAAGTAGGTATAATAAAAATTCTATCTACTATTTTTCAAATTTAGGTTGTCATATTTCGAAAACTATTAAATATAGATATGTCAAATGTGGTAATCAAAAGGCATGACTAAATTTTTTCATCTGTCATGTCATTTGTTCCAGTCATGTTAGGGACATTTTTGGGATTATTAACTATAGTCTAATTTTCGTGCGTATACAACTCATGAAATGACGTCACTACATGAGTTTCATTATCGAGTCTTAAATCTTACTAGCAGGTTTAGCGCATATATTTAAATCCTACTTACTATTTGAAATGCTAAACACCAAAAATTAAATTTCACCAATTGTAAAATAAATTACTTTTAGATAATTTTTGATATTAGCAAAAATACAGGTACTTTCCTCTTGAGAAAACATTACATTTTTGGCCAGACCTCGTAGATGACCGACCCAAATTGATATCTAATAATTGTATCGTAGGTTTTCGACTATGCAGACATTTAATAAAGAATACACTTTTTTCGTAAAATACATTTTCCCATATGATGCCAACTTACGTAGACAAACTGTATATATAAGATGTAAATTTACGTATATCAGTGGTTTCTTAAAGTGCATACCTAAGACGTATTAGAGAAACGTACATAAGATGTTCAATTTAGATCCCTGGACGTAACGACGTAAAATGGTTCTAAAATGTACGTCTTATGTATGTACTTTAAAGTACATACATAAGACGTAGTAGAGATACGTACATAAGACGTGCAATTTAGATCCCTGGACGTAACGACGTAAAATGGATGTAAAATGGTACTTGTACGTACTGTGCTGATTGGGAAAGGTATATTTTAGTTGCACTAATCATTCTAAACGCGAATATCTAGAAAACAGTTGCTCAGAGCGATTCTACAAGTATAACTTTTGCAAAAGCACAGGATATTTTACTGGTTTACTTAAATAGTACATACAGAGTAGCTCAAAATAGTTGGCATGTTTTAGAGAATTTAAAGTACTGTGGCTAGCGTCAACGTTAGATCTAAATAGGTCAAATGAAAAACCCCCAAAATTTTATTAAAATATTGAAACCGTATCAAAAATTATGGAAATACATTAAAAATTTTTGTTTTCATTTTTGACACTCTGTATTATCCTTATTATCAACTTTTGAATATAGGTATGTTTGGTTAAATCTAAACATTTTGGCATAAAACAGTAGTTTTTCTGTGTACCATTAATTATCGAACACCCTGTATAATACAAATTCTGGGTGTCCCAACTCTATTTATACACGAAATTACTTTGACCCTTTACAATAAACAAAATTAAACCTAAAATAAAAAAAATTTTTTGGTTAAATTTTTTTACTAATGGTACTAGTTAAAATACAAGGTGCCTTAAAAACAGATTTTTTTGTCTGCTAGGTTTTTTAAATGGAACACCCTGTATATTTTAACAAATTTTACACTTGTATGAAATTTTACATCAAAAATGTACAACGCACTATTCGTCAATTGTTATTGCTAATATACTTATTAACGATTATAAGTGAAGAAGGAAAATAATATTTTGGCTCTAAATATTTTCAAATAATTCTGTCACTGTCAGAGTGACAGATAATATAATAAGATGTAATTAATTACCTTCCATTGTAAGAACTACTAATAGTTATGTCAGCAATTAATTTTATTGAATACATATTAATTTACTAACTTATCCTAAAAACCAGCCATAATTGAGTATTATGTTTTTTAGAAGCAAGTTGAGTAAATAATGTGTCTAAATAAAATAAATTGCTGACATACGTATTAGCAGTTCTTATAATGGAAGGTATAATTAATTACATCTGTATTATATTATCTGGCACTCTGACACTGAGAATATTTGAAAATAATTTAGATCCAAAATGTAATTTTCTTTGTTCACTTATAATCGTTAATGAGTTTACGAGCAATAATTGACGATATACCTGGTGCATGTTTTGATGAAGAATTTCAAACAAGTTAAAATTTCTTAAAATATACGGGGTGTTTCATTTTAAAAAAAAAAAAGCCTCGCTGTGACAATAGGTTTGTTCCAGCAGAATGTTTGGAAACATGTTAAGTAACAAATCGTAAAACTGTAACTGAAATGGTTACAAACATTAGTCAAGAAATGTTGGCAACAGTTTTCTGCTGGAACAGAAAAATAAATAATGCGTGCATACTGCTTATACGTCAATACAAGAAAGGTTATGTTAAAAATTGTCAGTGTATTGTTTGAAAAGTTGGCAAACTTTTCGAGCAGTTTCCTACATGTTTCCAACATCTTAAAACCATCACTGCGAGACAACAAACAATTGTATAATGTTACAAACGTTGACTGCTGGAACGACAAATTTGACGTGCGCAGAATCCGAACTGTTGCAAACATTTCTGACAGCCTGCTGGAACAAACCTAAGTAAAACTTATGTTTTTGACACACCTTATATATTAACTAGTACTGTTCAATAAAATAATGTACACAAAAAAAATTTTATTTTTAGTTTATTTTTGTATCTTATATGCGGGCGAAATTATTTCTGTGTATAAATAGAGCTGAGACATTCTGTATTTAGACCTGATTAATACGTTACTTTTAATCCTTAATCGTTTTATGTTTTTTTTTGGCTATTAATTAGAAAAATGTAAAATTGATGTTTACATCTCCTTGA
>JACEGR010006641.1:0-58495 GCA_014170235.1 Listronotus bonariensis
CATAAGCGCCTGTGTATTAAAAATGGTACACCTACGCACATAACCACGTTTAGGAATGTTTGGGACTAGTAGTTGGCAATAATCATTCTTGTGGGAACACTCTTACACTAACTTCATTCAATTTTTCATTTGTCATTAGTTTTGCAAATGGCGTTTTTGTGTGTTATGTTATTGTCTCCTTGTATTTTTACAAAATTTTATAGTGTTTGACTATCTTGAGTGATATTTTGTGCCTATTTTAGTGCTACTAGTGTTAATTAAATTAGAACTTAAAATGTCAAAGTGTATTGTGCAACCCAAGCAAAGAAAAAAGAAGGCAATATTTCCTTTCACAGGTATGTAAAGGCGTGGTGGTCTTAAAATATGAAATAAGAGTGTAATCTAATTTAGGTAAAATATTATTTGTAAAAAATAAAATATCCAGTAAAAACTATAAGGTCATTTTCTAGAATGTGTCCGCAACTCCGATTTTCACCAAATTTGTATGGTTTTGGTGGTATACTTACGGGGTATTTTTTGGGCGCTGATCACTAATATCAAAAAAAAATTTGGCGGAAAGTTTTCATTTTCGAGATATCCATCATCAAAGCTGGCATTTGAACTAACCTCATTTTCACCATATTCCTCCTTTTTTGCATACAATTCTAATTTAAAGCCAAAGTGGCCCACAATATTTGAAACCCCGTTTTTCTATAAATTTTACACCTTTTCTCAAATAAATGCTATAGAAATAGCACTGTGTCTTCTAAACTTTATAGACACTTAATTTACATTACAAAGTAGACAAAACTGTGTACACGTCTTGAAAATTTTGATTTTTGGTACAAATTTTTGACCTAAAAGCTTACGGAATAGAATTCGGATAGAGTTGCTTGGTGGGGTATAATTCATAAATTTTATTTAGATCTTAAATAATAAAAATATATAGGTAGTAGTTTTAATCCTCATATAGTTTATTTTTTACTAACTTCTTTTATTATTTTCTAATTAAAGGTTACCGAGGAGTCCTAGAAAGAAGAAAAATGGCTAAGCCCTATTAAAAGAAATCCATCAGACTCTTATTCCTATAAAAATAAAATTTGTGTTGATCATTTTTTGCCTGAAGATTTTTTAATGAACAGAGAAGGAAAATGCCTTTGAGCTCTTGCTATTCCAAAACAAAAACTTCCAGTTGCTGAGTATATTCAATGAAAAAATAAGCATCATTTTGACAATACCACTGTATTACGTCCAATAGAATTATCATCTGGCTCAACAGGTATGTTATAGTTTTAATCTGTATTTAAAATCTATATAGAAAAAAATAAAATATCTTAAGATACAGAGAACTTATTATTTAAATACAATAAGAATTTAAACATTAGGTTTGGGATAATTTAAAGATAACTTTAAAATATTTTTTAACCATTTTCAGATATTGCAGTCGCTTCTACAAGTACAGGGTACATTAAAGAAAAGTTTGAAATTGTTTTAGCCTCACATTTCAATCAAAGCAATAGTTTCACAAGTAGTGGAAGCTCTGGCAGTTTATATTCTTCAATTTTGAAAAGGTATGTGACTAGTATTAATTTTCGATTTAACATTAGTTTAAAAAATTTAGAAAAATTTTATAGGTCGTTGTTGTTTTTATAAATACACTAGTTATATTTTTAATAGTGCTGATTGCACATTTTGAGGGCTAAACACTAGAGCAAATTGTTTAAAAGTGGCTAAATTTATGAATACCCAATAGTAATATGGTATTTTTTTTGTTTAAACTTAGAAACCTAGTATCAAAAATAGTTGTTTAAACATACATTTAAAGAGTTTACTTTTTAGCTAATACAGCGTGTTTACTTAAGTTCGCACCATGTGGAAAACTTTTTAACTATTAATTTTGTGAAAAAAGTTATTCTTTATAAAAAGTTCTGCCTGGTCCAAAACCCAAAATGCAATTAGCAAATATTAATTTTTTCAGTGATGTACGAGGTATATAAAAAATATTAATTTTGCTTAAAAGGGAAGTACCTTAATTTTTTAAAGTGCGAAATTTTTTTAAAGAAAAGATGTTTAGAATAAAATATAGGATTGAAATATGAAAATTGGATTATTTAAAAAAAACTTTTTTAACACTTTTTCTATGATAACGTGACTTTTCGCTGTTTTTACATTCTTAAGCTTTCTTTACATATAACATTTCGAAATAAGTATGAGTTAATGTACAAACTTAAATTTTCATTGTTAACACATAAACATTTTTTTTTTTTTTTGAAAATGAATAAGGTTGCATATTTAAATGTTATTTTTAATCGTAAAAACATCTTTCCTTCATAAAAATTTTCGATATTATAAAAAATAAAGGTATTTTCGTTTTGAGCAAAATTTATAATTTATAAGATACCTCGAATATCACCATCATCATAGAAAAATTATAAAAAAGTGTTTTCTTTAAAATAACCCAATTTGCATATTTAAATCATATACTTAATTCTTAACATCTTTTCTCTCATAAAAATTTTCGATATTTTAAAAAATTAAGGTACTTTCCCCTTAAGCTAAATTCATATTTTTTGACATACCTCGTATACCACTGCAAAAAATAATATTTGATAATTGCATTTTGGGTTTTAGACCATTCAGAATTTTTATAAAGAATGACTTTTTTTCATAAAATGAATAATAAAAAAGTTTCCATATAGTGTGAACTTAAGCAGACACGCTGTATAAAACTAATATACAGTGCATTTCTCTTGGATTAATTTAAAAGTTTAACTTAGGGATATGAAATTGATAAATACTATGTTTTAGAGTAAAATTGATGGCGGCTGGGCGCGTTAAATGGAATGGAGGGTCTTGTGCTTGTCATTTTAAAGCTTCTGACGAGTACTTTATAACCTCAGAATATAAAGTCAATACCCCCACCTAATACAAAATTTCGGTACTTTAAAACTTACCTAAATACCTGATTTGGATGGCCATATTTCCAAAACTAATAAGGTTAGATGTACCTAATGTGGTGTTTTCTTAATGCTCTTTTAAAGATCTTTTTAATGGTGATACTGGTGATAATATACAGGGTAGAAAAAAAGTATATATTTTTTTAATAAAGCACCCTGTTTAATATATTACCCATAAAAGGATCTTCCAAAACCACATTAAGTACATCTAACTTTATTAGTTTTGGAAATATGGCCATCTAAATCAGATATTTAGATAATTTTTAAAGTACCACCATTTTGTACTAGGTGAAGGTATACTTTATTTTCTAGGGTTATAAAGTACTCATTAGGAGCTTTAAAATAATGTGCCACAAGACCCCCTTTCCATATAACTTTTTTTCCAAGATGGCGTTCAGCCGCCATATTGAAATTTTTATTTGTAAATTTTACTCTAAAATATAGTATTTCTGCATCAAATTCATATGCCAAAGTTAATGTTTCTTAAAGTGATCCGTTCAAAAAACAAAAGGGTGGGGGGACAATCAAGAAATGCACTGTATATACTTATATGAAAATATGTCATTTAAGAATAGGCTTTAAGAATATTAGATTATTATAAATTTAACTATTTTTTTAAACTTTATTTTATTATGCAGTTCAATTTAAATTATAAATTATATTTTATTTCAGAAATTATTTTGCTATTTGAAGACCACAAGCATCCATTATCGGACTCTTCCTCAAAAGATTCACCATCCGTCTCAAAAAAGAAGGTAAATTCTTACTTATAAAAATTATTAAACAAATTATTAAAAAACTGTGTTCGTCTTTTACTAAATATAAATAACTTGCAGATTTATTATTATTATTTTTAAATATTTTGTATAACATTTATGCTTTGTTTTATTTTAGACTTGCTATTAAGGACTCTTCAAAGTCAAATAAAGAATTTTCTTCTGGAAATGATATATCAGTGGCCACAAAAGATAGAAGGAAGCTTGTAAAACTTTTCCATTACCTTATTCTAGAATAAGATAAACCAACCAATTAAGAAGATTTTTTTGTGGGATTCTTTATCTAAACTTGTTTTGCTAAAGTGATTTTCTAATGTTGGAAACACTTTTGGTCTGATAAGAAGATTGTTATATATTAAATTTTTAAAAAGATTTAGAAAATAAAGATTTGTTTTTGTTAATTTGTTGTTTATTATTGCCCTAAACCTGCCTGCAGTTTATAAGTATATTTATTTTAATTATTGCTATTTGTCGTTTATGGTTCTTATTAATTTATCATTTTTATTTAGTTTAAAAGGATAGGGATTTAGAACAAGAAACGTTCCATTTGCTAAAATGTTGAAAAAAACTAGCTCTGTTTTTTAAAATATCATTCAAAAACTAAAATGGCGAAGGCGCAACTAACAACAAAGGCCTTAAGAACTAAATTTTTGTGCTGATTATTTAACATTACAATAGGCAAATCAAATTATAAAGTAAGTTTCAAGAATGATATGCATATTAAGAAAATAAGACAGACAAGTCACCAAAAATCCCCACTAGACCTAAACTTTTGAAAAACTCGCCTGTCTAGCGCCTATTACTCCCCTGTCTGGCGCCTATTTTTCGCCACATACCTCTTAAAGTTCTTTCAGTTCTGTGTTTTTCGCCTATTTTTTATGGCACTCTAGGCTGTAGCCTAGTCAGCCTAATGGATAAAACGGCCCTACCCTTATAAAAAAAAACATATATACATATTAAACTGGAAATTAGTTAAAATATCACTTAAAAGTAATGTAATATTGTTTTAAATCAGGGTCATATCGACTTTCTGAGGGGAGGGCCATGGGCCGAGGCAAAGTGTGTGAGGTGGCAAAAAACAAAAATTTTTAAAGGAGGTTCAAATAAAAAAAAAGGTCCTCTAACCTCTTTTTATTGTTAGCCTCACCCCTCGGACCAACCTTGGAGGGGGACCCTCAATAAATGCCCATATTTGCCATTAGACATGTATGAAACACAATAAAATAGAAAGGTGTCGCATCCAAGGGGGCATGCCCCCCTATGATCGCCCCTGTTTTAAATCATGCTCATAATGAAGACCTCTACCTCGACAAATGTTACCGAAAAATAATGCTAAAGATATTTAATCAGTAAATATTTTTGTTCTACCTAAAGGTAGGGTTGCGGAATTTCTTATGCAGCTAAAAATAATGTTTGAAACGTATAAAATATTAAAAATTAATATTTTCCGAGATTTATTTGATTCTGACCTACCATGTAGCATTCTCTTATTGTTCGTCGTTTAATAACTAATTTATCAAAATATTTTAAATTTGCCCGCGAATTCTTCTTTTTATGTATACAGAATGCCAACCTAGATTCATCGTTGCCAAATGCGTAAATTCCGAATTCCCTAAACGTGGTTATGTGCATAGGTGTACCATTTTTAATTCCTAGTAAGTATTATAGTTCTTTTAAGAGGTGACATTTATTATACAGGGTGATTTAAAATCGATCACGAAACTTAGGGGGATATTCTATTTGACAAAATAAGGGTAGAGCTTCATAATTTTTTTTTAAATGTCATTCGTTTGCAAGTTAAAAGCCGTCAAAGTTCAATTTTTATTTTGGTTTTTCGCTATATTGCATTTATTTTTTAACCAATCCAGTTAATATTTGGCACACAAATCAAGCTTTGCAGATTCTAAAATTTTAAGACAAAAGTACTTTTTTAAATAACGCCAGAGGGCACTTTATCTAAAACTTAAAATTTATTTACATCATAACTTTTATTTTGACAGATATCGCAAAGCTGGGAGCACCATTTTATAGACAATCACAAACTTAAAAATAAGGTACTCTTTATTAAAGTTGATAAACCTCACCGTTTAGTGCACCAATCGACATCAAAGTTTTCATCAATTTCAATCAAATTACCTACATACATACAGGGTGTCCAGTAAGTCAACCGATAAAATTTACGGGCTATTCTACAACAGAAAATAAGAAAACAACTTTATATTAACATATCTTCTAAAAGTCTTAGCTTTTGAACTAGAGTGTGTTAAATATTTAAAGAAAATACTTTTTTAATTTTTAACACCCCCTAGTTCAAAAACTAAGACGTTTAGGACATATGTTTATATGTTTTTTTATAATTTTTTGTTGTAGAATCGTTTGGTTACGTTTGTCGGTTGAGTTACTGGACATCCTGTATGTATGTAGGTAATTTAATTGAAATTGATGAAAACTTTGATGTATATTGGTGCATAAACGGTGAGGTTTATCGACTTAATAAAGAGTACCTTATTTTTAGGTTTTTGATCGTCTATAAAATGGTGCCCCAGCTTTGCGACATCTGTCAAAATAAAAAAGTAATGACGTAAATAAATTTTAAGTTTTAGGTAAAGTGCCCTATGGCGGTATTTAAAAAAGTTTTTTTGTCTTTATTTAAATTAAAATGCTTAAAATAGTTCTTTTAAAAGACTCTACCTTTAGAGACCATTATAATACTACTTCCTGTTTAACTGGATGTGCTGTAAAATTTAAGCTTCTAAGTATGATAACCCTGATAATTTTAATGGAACACCCTGTATATTTCCTAAGATGTATATTCTTTAAGCTATTTCTGATATAAAACCTATTATATACCCATAGCCTATCTTTTACTAGTTTTAGAGAAAACGGCGTTTGAGAAGGTCCAGACGACGACAAAATATCCATAAAACTCTATTGTGAGGTCGTTTAGACATTTTTAAACTTAGTTTTTCTAAAACTAAAAAAGTTAGGTTATGGGTATATTATAGGTTTTATATACAGGGTGTTCCATTAAAATTATCAGGGATTATCATACTAGGAAGTTCAAATTTTACAGCACTTCCGGTTAAACAGTAAGTAGTAATATAATTAGTCTAAAAGTCTAAGGATAAAGTCTTTTAAAAGAACTATTTTAAGCATTTAAAATTTTTGCGATGTTCATTTGTTTTTCCATAAATCTGCATAATGTGCTGTCGTTTGAACATTTTCAAACGCCCTTTTCTCCAAAACCAAAAGACAGAGTTAGGTGTATGAATATATTAAAGATTTTATATCAGGAATGACCGGTAGAATTCAAATTCTAAAAAATATATTTAAAATATCAAAGTTCCCAGTTAAACCGGAAGTAATACACAGATAGATCCAAAATTAGCATACGATAATACAATATACTGTCCCTAAATCTAAAAACTGTACGGTTGCACTGAAGAAAATAAATTGCTGGATAGTAATTTCGTTGTCACCCGGTATAGTTTATTTATTTAGCTATGTTATATTGCCATTTTAATTTTCTTTAGAGTGCAAATAGGTACAAATTTAGAAAATATTTGCAAACTATCATTTATTTTATTTGGAAAATATTTGAAATAGGTACCTTTACTTTTAAGTAAGTAACAGTAAAGTGAGATGATAAAAATATACCGCCTTATGTCCAATAATGGAGATATTTTATTACTTATTATTTTACAAGTGCCCAAAACGTTTTGTGAATAATTAAAAATAAAACAATGGTCCGAAATTATTTTATATTACTACTGAATCTTTGTCTGCTGCGTTGAATTCAGGTGGTGCCCTTCCACCCCGAGAAATTTTGAAAATTATAAGTATGAATGTAATCTCAAAGAATACAATTTATTGTATGGATAAACAAAAGGCTCAAGAAAAGCATGAAATAAGCGGTTGGTTGTGGTTTTTACACCTTAAGACCTTTTGTTTGTCTTTAACTTTTTGGGAGTAATTATATTTTTGACTACTTTAGGATCGCCCCCAAAAATATTAAACTCAGCTCGGAAAAAAATCTCTGACTTCAACACTGTGTGTACCCCATCCAGAATAGCTTTCCAGTGACGAAAATGTTTGTGCGTCACGCTCCAGGGCTTGAAGCTCTTGATCTGCTAGAAAAAGTTAGTCACTGGAACGACAAGGAAAGAGAGATAACTTGAAGAAATTTTGAAATTTCGTTTTTTAGCCTTTCTTGGCTTTATAATAATAATCTCGGTAATTTTCTAGAAACCTGCGGCTACTCCGATTTTAACGAAATTTGGTATACGGGGGTTTTTGGGGCGCTTATCACAAATCTGAAAGAATTTTTTGGCGGAAACGTTTCGTTCTCGAGATATTCATCATCAAAGTTCAAATTGGAAGTAAGCTTATTTTCACTATATTCCCCTTCTTTTTGCACACAACTCTTGATTTAAAGCTAAAGTGTCACAAAATATTTGATTTTCACCTTTTAATACCCCGTTTTTCTACGTTTTCTACATTATTTTTGCGTTAAATTGCATGGCTTTTTTTTGATAATGCGGCAACCATACATACACATAGGGCTTCATGGCACACAGGGATTGAAATGATTCAAAGTATAGCTATGCAATTTAATGCAAAAATAATGTAAAATACGTAAAAAAACGGGGTTTTAAAAGGTAAGAATCAAATATTGTGTGCCACTTTAGCTTTAAATCAAGAATTGTGTGCAAAAGAAGGGGGAATATTGAAAAATAAGATAAGTTTAAATTTCAAGTCTGATGATGAATATCTCAAGAACGAAACGTTTCCGCCAAAAAATTCTTTTAGATTTGTGATCAGCGCCCCAAAAATCCCCGTATACGAAATTTCGTCAAAATCGGAGTTGCCGCAGGTTTCTAGAAAATTGCCATAATCTCTTTTAATATGTAATTCCATTTTAACAAGTAATTAATTAAAAAATAAATCCTTAACCATAAAAAACACGTTTAAAGCACAAAAACCAAAAGAGGGGCTAGTGCATGAGGGGCAAGGGGAAAGAAAAACGGAGTAGTTTAGGTGCATAACACTTTTCGTCATTGGAACGCCATAAAGTAGAACGAAATGCTCCTGAGCTACTCGGAAGCGCTCTATATGCGTCACTGGAAAGCCACTCAGATAAAAATATTAGTTAGTAACATGATCTATTCTGTGTCATTCTATAAAATAGTGTTGGTTTCGAAGTAATAACTTACTTTTTGTTCCATGTTAAATTCGGGACTGTTAGGATCATCGACAAGTGGAGCATTATTGCAGGACTCTTCAAAACAGAAGTTGTCAGGTGCATTGTAATGATTAAATAGGACACTTGTAAATATGTCACTTTTTGCCCTAAAAATATTTTTGTTGCTTTTTGTAAACCATTTTTACAAATAATTAAAAATGACGTAGATATTATGAGGTATTAACCTGTGTGTTGCGATATACGTATTCAAAATCGTAAGCATTAAAAATAAGGATAAGTTTGTATAGGGATGTCTCTTTCAAAAATTTAGTTTTGAAATATTAACGGTTTAATATTTATCCATTCTAATAAATGCATTTAAGTAAGGGTTAGGTACGGTGTAGTTGGATATGAAGCCACATTTCATTGTCAAGGCCAACTAGAAGCCAAACTAAGCCGTACTTAAAAGAATTGTTAGAATAAATAAATAGTTAATTGGTATTATTTTGAAAACTATAAATTTTGGAATAGACATTCTTAAATAAACTTATCCTTATTTGTAATGCTTACGATTTTGAATACGTATATCGCAACACACAGGTTAATACCTCATAATATCTACGTCATTTTTTAATTATTTGTAAAAATGGTTTACAAAAAGCAACAAAAACTAAGAGCCTGGACTATACTTTATTTTGTTAACTATTGTTTAAGTAAAAAAGTTACTAACCCAAGCTATTACTGCCCCTCCAGACCATTTCCATAGAATCATCGTATATTCTGGTTAATCTATCTTGATAATCAATTCTTCCTAAAATAACTCCATCATACCCAAGTTGGGCAAATATTGACGCCATTTCACTGCTGTGTCCAAAGGGATCAATTTGCCAACCCATTTTTGGACGTCCACATTCTCCAAATGTGTCATTTAGTTTTCTAGAAAGTATTAAAAAGTTAAAATAATTAGTTTTTAATTCAAAGTAAAAATTGATGGGTAGAAGCTCAAGAGTTAAAGAAAATACAGTTAAAAAAGTTTTAAATTTTTGGGCATAGAGGCTCCTTAATAACAAAGAATAAAAATAGGTAAATAAACTGGTAGAATCGACTACTTTGGCTGCTTTGAAATTACTGAGTCTCCAAATAATTGGATAACCCCGAGTCACAATGAAGACGGTGACACGTGTTTCATTCTTGTTGGGAATCATCACAACCGTTGTACATTGTTAACACCTTGACTATATCCCTAACCGTCTAAATATAATCCCTGTCAGAGCCAAGGGAGAAACTTTAGACGGTCAGCGCCATCTCGCCAAGCAATTCATAAAACAACCAGCCAGTAGCACCGATAGGTTAGGAACATTTGTTAGGAAGGTAAAAAGTGCGCCATCTAGGTGTATATGGCGAAAGTTAGTTTAGCACGTGCTGTTATGCCAACCAAGAATGCCAACAAACGATAATGGAAACTTGCCACTCACCAGTCCACGAGTTTGTGAATTTCGGATGAGCAGTTTTGCCAAATCCAGGTAGGTGGCGTACAGCAAAGGCTGAATAAAATCATAGAACAAACAAATATTAGAATTTTTTTTTGCCTCAAATATTGTTATAGTAGAAGAAGAGGTCCTTTGTGGTCTTTTGATTTTTATTGATAAATCATGTTATTTATTTTAATTTTATGTGTGTTCAATAATATTTTTATTTATATCTTGGCTACCTTAACCCCCATGTCATCTGATCAATAGTTGACTGATAATTTGTAACAGCTTCGTCGTTCATTGCCCATCCTCCACCAATAAATTCGATTTGTCCATTTTCAACAAATTTCCTAAATTCTGATCTTGTTTGTTTATCCTGTTCCGTCCACCATTTCCAAAAGAAAGCCGTCTCGACATGAATAAATCTAAAAGGTTTATTTTAAAAAATGGAGATATTAATAAAATGCATATTTATTAAAAATTCTTATTTCATGACATTTATGACAATTTAAAAAACGAAACAGAGCTAATTTTGGGCACTTCGGGTCATTTAAGAAAAAACGGTCGGACCCGTCAATTTTGGGTTTAGGAAGAAACATTTTTTGGCACTTTCGCTCCCCCAATACTCTCAAGCAGGGATAAGACTCACACCCAAAAACCTAAATAGAAATAGGGGTCGAGTGATTATTTTTTAGGCCTCTCGACCCTAATTAAAACAGCTGCCAAGTTTGAAGTATCTGCTATTATTTCCGTTGAAATAGCAGGATTTAAAAAATTATTAATGTATAATAATAAATTACCTGTAAGATCCAACTACTTTAAACTAAGCAGATATGTTTAGGGCTAAAAAATTTTCAAAATATATTTATTAATCTTTCTGGTAAAAATAATTGAGATCTTATTTTAAAGATCGCACAATGCAGCGATCTGTGGACAAAAACTCTAATCTCAGTTGTTTCGTTTACAAATATCCACGTATGTCCAACAGCATTTGTCCTACCTTCTATTTCTGTTTTTCTTTAAGGAATCCAAAACTGACTGATAAATGTATTGAACAGCTCCTACATAGCTTTTTACTGGCACTAAAAGGTAATTATGTTTAAAGATAACCTATCCAGTGTCTCCAAATCATTACATTGATTATTTTAAATACAAAAAAATGTAAAAATACCTCCATAATAGTATTGGTCAACTGTTTTAACCCATCCGACGTCATCATGGCTGTGAGGTACAAGATGTATATTTATATGTCCTTCTTTAATGGGATGACAAGACTAAAATGTTTTAAAATTAGTTACAATGAAATAAATTAAAGTAAAGAAAAATACTCCAGGGTGTGTTAATACAGGGAGAAAAATACTTTTGGCTCGGAAAAGAAATCTAAGCTTTTTGAAGCGCGGTGGCTATAGATAGAATGTGTTTATGCCAGTTAAGGTTATTCTCAGATGTGACGCCCACAAGGTTGAATGTGCCCCCGCTCTGCAAAACCTGGCCACCATAAGCAAAGGATGAGTGTTTGATGATTTTTTCGCGACAAGGAACACGATTGTGTTTTGGATGCATTAAATTGAACGAGATTTTTGGCGCCCCAATCCAATATCAAATTGAGATCCTGTGAAAGAGATATCTGCATCGCTCTGCGTTTGCTTTCCAAGTCGGGTTGAGAGATTGGTTTGGGAACCTGAAAAGTGGAGTGAAGGGTACTATCGTCAGCATAACTATGAATGAGATTGGTTGTGGAAGAAAGAAGGTCGTTGATGTGAAGAAGAAACAAAGTTGGTGCTAGTACTGAACCCTGAGGCACTCCAGCATTAATTTCGTGAAAGCTTGAAGAGTGGCCATCAACAATGACTGATATACGTCGATTAGAAAGATAACTGGAAAGCCAAGAGCAGAGTTTAGTTGGAAGACCGTAGGAGGGAAGTTTATTAAGAAGTGAGTCATGCCAGACTTGGTCGAAAGCTTTAGATATATCAAGAGCAACGATCTGGGACTCACCTAGGAACTCAAGAGACTTGTTCCAGTTGTGTGAAACGAAGGAAAGAAGATCTGCTGTAGATCTCTTGTGACGAAATTCGTATTGCCTGTCATGTAAAATTTTATGTTTTTCTAAGTACCTAAGAATTTGCGAGAAATGTATGTAATTTATTTAAAAAAATGGATATAGTACTGCCTGTAGAAGTTGAATGGTAAGTTTTTTTATTTTCATAACCTACTAAGCAGAGTTAGGTTGAATACTGAAATTCGTATTCAAATACGAATTCTAAATACTGTATTCTAAAAAAGTATTTGAATACTAGGATTGGGTATTTATGAACACTGAAGACAAGAAAAAGGTCCTTACCGCTAAAGAAAAATAACTCACAAAAATATTCTTAATATCAGCATCTCCACATTTACTTTTGTTTTTCTGTCTGTTGCCGAAGGTAAACTCGATAAAGTGTCGTGGCTAAGGTTGTGGAGATGCGCATAGACTTGCTCGATTTGGTCGAGTGTCGTGATATGGTCGTGATCCTCCTGCTGGCAAAGAATACTAATCCATAGAACATCACAAGTAGATTTCAGCGTACCCTAAAATTTTGATACCTACCCTGACCACCAGATAGCGAAAGTAGTCCAATCGACCAATTGAAACTCGGCTTGGACATCGACCAATTTTCTGATTGGTCCGGTGCCAACTTTCACTATCTGGTGGTCAGGGTAGGTACTAAAATTTTAGGGTACGCTGGAATTTCACTTGTGATGTTCTATGGATTAGTATTCTTTGCTGCTGGTATTGATATTTCGATATTCGAATACTTCAAATCCTGGTATGGACATTCTAGTATTCGAACACTGTAAATCCTGGCATTCGATGCCTGCAAATTCCAGTATTCAAATACTCAAAACCTGTATTCCAATACTACCCAATTCTTCTACAAAGCAAAAATATAAAAAAAATTGATTGTCTTTTCTTCGAAGGAAACTTGTGACCATTATTATCAAATTTTAAGTAAAATAGGTATTTGGAAAGAACTAACATATACTGGATACTGCTTTGTTTATGGCGTTGCTGTAAGGCAATTGCCAGCTCTATGTGGTGGAAAAATCTGGATGGTCGTGCTTTCCGCTCCCAAAAATTCCGGTTTAAAATATTAAAATATTTAAATCAAAAATAGCGATGAACTTCTGAACACGCATAAATTGTGGCTGTCAAGCCAGAGGCTGCTACTGGTATCGCGCATAACCGTCACTTTCACTACTGACGCTTTTCCGCAAGGCATGCACAGCGCCTCGACCATACGAAGACACCATATGTTCAACACCAAAACGTAAAAACTTCAGGCTTTAGGAATCTCCACTCACAGCGCTTAGCCCCAGAAGAAAGAAGCCCCAATTTAGCGTGAATCTTTTCTCGATTCCCAAGGGTACAGCCACGCTCGTACAACGCCTCAGCCTACCCGGGAAGTATATGTAGACTTCTACTTAAACGTGAACCGCACTACTCGAAGACCGCGGAAAGAGTCAACTAACAGATATTAAATAAACTAATTATTGAGATTTAATTTATTTTTCATATATTTTTGTTTTCTTGTCATAAGGCTATTAGTGTTATTACCAATGTTTTAATTAATTATGGGAACCAAATAAATTAACAATAAAAGCCTATCGAGTAACAGAAAATTTGGTTTTTCCAAGATACCTAAATTCTTATCACAAATATTAGAGATATTTATCAAACGTCGGATAAAATATCTATTTTATGTTTTTAAATTATTTATTATTTTTATGTAACATTGTTATATTTATGTTTTAAAAACAAGATTTTTACTTAAATAAGTTAAATTGTACCTGGTATCCACAAGTGGCATCCTCATTTTCAAAAGAAATGGGTACACTGTGCACAAGTGCACTGAAAACTAATGTTAATACAAAAGTGTTTAAAAGGAAAACTGAGTTCTTGCATCTTAAGTAAAATGCACTAAAATAAATTTAAAAAAGTTTTACCAACATTTTACTAAAAAGTGGAGCAAATCTAATTTGTTAATCAATTGTCATTGGCGTAGATTCTGTTATTTAATGCGAATATATATTTTTATTATTATATAAAATGAGGTTTAAGAATTTAAAATAATAATGCTATCTCATTTATATTTATTTTTATCCGACATTCGTCAATGACGTAATTTTTTTGTCACTCTTGATTTAAACGACATGAAGCGAGAACAACAATGTATGACGTAACAGTCAACATCTCTGAAAAGCTCTATAACATCTTGCTTACTTTTCTGCTTCAGTTAATTTCATACTGGATGTATTTTATGTATTATAGTTTATAGTCTACACCTTTCTAGGTTTTTTAAAATACTCTTAATTAAAAATCAAACTAATAAACTGGTACCTAAACTACATACAGGGTGGGCCAAATTAAACTTGCACACTTTTTAACCAATAATAAGTTTTTATCTGTTGCACCTATCTTTTTTATTTTTAGAGAGCTAACAGGTAGATATGTTTTCCCTAGGATTTCTAATTTAGGTCAAGTTGATTTAGACAGGATTGGACTTACGGGACTTTTTTAAAATACAGTATTTAACCTCGTTGCAAAAGAAACCTGAATTAGCTACAACTGGGCTAATACGTTTTTCTTGTAGACAAACTATGATAAATGATTCAGTAAAAGCTAATCTGTCAACAATTTAAGGATTTAGGAATTATAATTATGTTTGATAAATAATGCTCCCCATAAAGCATGCACTTCTCTCGATTTAATTTTTTTTTGCAAGTCCTTTAAAAATCAAAAATGTAAGGTTACCATGGTAACTAAGTTATATGCTGACCAAACTTAACAGTAAATTAATTTAAAGTATTGGTCTAATTGTAAATTTTATTTTTTGCCACGAAGTGAAATGCATCATTTAAGCAAAAGTACCGTCAGTCCAGTCCTGTTTAAATTTATTTGACCAATATTTGCCAACCTAGAGAAAACATATCTCCATTAGCCCCTCAAAAATTAAAAAGATACGCGTAAGAGATAAAAAGTTATTATTAGTTTAAAAGTGTGCAAGTTTAATTTGGCCCACACTGTAGATATATCTTGGTTGCACTCAGAGTTTCTTTATGAGAAGAGGTTTAGACATAAGCAAGACTGGTGATACCTTTTGTCAGGGACGTAAGGGTGTGAGAATTACGATTTCGGTTGGCAGTTCTGTTCAAAGTTGGTAGCATTATCAGCTGATGACAGAGTCGTGCCTTGTTGAAGCTTTGTTTGGTAAAAACTGTGGAAATTTGCCTTTTTCATTTTGGTTGTATATTTTGCAAGGATTTCCAGTTGTTAATGTTTTTGGTTAGTTTAGAGACTTCACATATTATTGGTTGGGACTCGTTTTATTTTAGAGATTTTGATAGTGTTTAGTCGAATAGTTTTCAGTCATTCGTGTTTTTATATACATATGATACTGATGAGTGTCCGCTAATTATTGGTACACAGAAAAACCACAGATTTCTTATGCGAAAATTCCCATTTAGGATTTAAACAAACATACCTATATCCAAAAGTTAATGATCAGAAGATACGGGGATACGGGATATAAATATTTTTTATTCATGCATTTCGATAATTTCTGATATGTTTTAAACATTTTAATAAAACTCGGTATCCAAGAGTTTTTAGCTATCAGCTATTTATATCTGAGCAGTTGTAATTATAGCTAATACGATGTTATTGAAGACACATACATACTTTCGGGTGCGCTGAACAACTAAAATGTGAATACCTTAAAAACGGTTGTCAAGACCGATTCTTACTAAGTATACCTTTTTTGTGCAAAAAGCATAGAGAAGCTTACTAGTTTACATACATACAGAGTAGTAACAGAAAATTGGGTAGTTTTAAAGAATTTTAAATAGTGTACCCATCGCCCTCTAGTCTACACACAAAAATTAATATTCGATCTGAAAAGCTAATGTTTAAAAACCCCGAGATACCGTTTTATTAAGATATTTAAAAAGGGGGAACAATTATCGAAATAAATTTACTTTTTCTTTTTACTATGACACCCCCGTATCTTCCTTATTATAAACTTTTGGATATTAGGTATGTTTGGTTAAATCTTAATTTTCAATATTTAAACCACATTTATGTTTTGTTTTAGGTTATACCTATTAAAATAATCCAATAAATTTTGTTTACAACATACAGTTCTTTTTCGTTTTCTCCCTAATTCTACGCCACTGATCTGCCTAAAATCAAACATGGCCGAAAATGGCCCGACTTGACGTCACAGCCGCGCTAGCCAATATGGCGAATGTCGTGACCTTATCTCATCAATCGACTTTGGGTTGCACTAAACAACTTAAGTGTAAATATCTTGAAAACGGTATAAATTTTAGTTTTATCTGATTCTTTGATTTATTTATGCTTTCTGTAAATATAATTCTTTAAAGTTCGAAGCGTAAAAAGTTTAAATTTTATTACGCTTAATTAAGTATACAAAAAGGAATCTACGGCACTGGAAAAATCAATTAGAATTAAAAGTAACGATAACAGTTATAAGTGGTTAGTTTACAATTCATCATAATAAGACGATAAAGGAGATTACGAAGTTTAAATAGGTACCAACTACCTATTGTTACAGAAAATAAAAAAAATCTAAATTTCCTTCCACAAAGACCTAAAACCTATGTAACAGTATACACCGGGTGCCTTTAGTAAAGTAATTGGTACTTTATTTTAAAAAAATTAAAACCAGGTGTCAACGAATTTATTAGACAAGCCTACAGTCTTTTTTATATTTTAAATAATGATTTTTTTTTAAGAACATTCTCTAACACCCTCTCCTCTCAAATTTTATAATGAAAAAATAAGGGTACAAAAGTTAACATTGTGGGGGAGAGAGAAACTATTTCCACACTGTATATTTTATGTTTATACTGTTCCGTATCACCTCGTATATAAAAACACCTCTTCGTTTTTATACCTTTTATTAACAATCGAACGTAACTATGGTTACAACGACGAAATCTTTACTTGTCAATGTCTCGAAGTTTACAGCACAAAAGTCGAATCTATACTAACTGATCGGAGGTTTCCCGTCGCCCTTTTATAGTATGGTGGAAGAATAAAGAATGATCTAGAATCTTCGAGAAATATCGTGAAAATTCCATAGTACAGGATGGCATAAAAGTTCTTAATGAATAATTCGGGCGTTTTCGGAAACCTTCGAAAGTGATGAAAGAACTTGGAAAAATTAAGGTAAATTATTTAAATAAATTAACAAACTAAATTAAATGATCCTGACTCTCTAAAATGCTATAACCTAAACACATTTTTGAAAGTCTGTAACAATACGAATTAAGGTTATCATCGCGATAAAAAACCTTGTGGTACTGGGTACTTGAGTTTGTGTATTTTTCGTGCTTATCGACTTAACTTAGAATTATTATGTTATTATAATAAGATATTATAAACAGTTTACATGCAATTATAGGAAAACTTCATATTCGCTGTATATAATCCATCATTTTATTTGCGGTTTTCCTGCTTTACGAAAATTAATAATACCACTTTTTTTTTATTAAACCGACTCCAAAAAATAAACAAAACTTACTAAAAAGTTAACAATAATAAATTTAATTTTTTTTTAATTTCTTAATAAAAGAAATTAAAGAAAAAGATTTTACTAACCAGAACTAACCATGAACCCCCCTCCAATGTCAATCAATCAAATTACACATCCCTGTGCTTTTTACTGTAGTCTCTCTTTCAGTTCTTTTTTTTATCTTAGGACAATCCACGAAAGCTGAAAGCCTAAATACTAACGTACCGTGGGTGTCTTAAGCAGGGTAAGAGTGAAGTTTGTTAACACGGGACTTAAATACTTGAAGATTCTGGAGGAAGGAAACCCTAGGGATAAAAGAATGAACGAAATAAGAAGTTCGGGGCCTGTCCAGTTGAACCGTATAGGGATGCATACGCGCAGCACCACGAGTTTCTCTGTTGGGAGCTGCAAGAGGAGGGAAATGAGTAAATTTTGTTTAAGGATGTAATAGCAATTTGAAAACTGCCGTCGTATTATTATTAGATTTGTTTACCGTTACACCAATAGGAGGAGCTAGAAAAGCTTTGTCGCACAAACAACGTACGGTAGAAAAAAACAAGGGCCACAATTGAAGAAGTAATCGCACTACATACACACAAAAAAACAATATACAGGCGAATTGATAGCCTCCTTCTTTTGAAGTCGGTTAAACATGGGCTATATTGAGTACACAGATAATTAAGGAGTAATGTAGTGTCAATTCCTAATTTTGACTATCCTAATTTTGACTAAGGTTTGACTACTGCTCTATACCGGGTAACACAGGATTAGGTTACCTAGCAGAACCACCCTTCCAATTCATCAAGACTTACTAAAAGTAAATCCATATGATCATAATGAAGTTAGAAAGGAAATGGAAAATAGACAAGAAGTACGAAAAATATATTACGATCGGGGTACTAATAAACTGTCAGAGTTTTCAATAGGCCAATCTGTTCTATTTAAAACAGAACAAGGAACATGGCAGTTCGGCACTGTTGTTCAAAAATACAATAGTTACGACTATATTATTCAATCCCAAGAAGGTAAAAGATTTAGAAGAAATCGTCAATGGTTAAAAGAAGCTAGAGGATCTACATTAAATACAGATAATAATGATTCTCACAATCACTACTACACACACACAACTAACCAGAATGCAATTGAAGATAATAACAATCAAAACAATGAAGAAGATATAGGAGGTGCAGTTGTTCAAGAAACAATAAATCAGAACACAATAAACGATAATGGAACCGACACTTTCAGCAATGAAGAGGAGAAAGAATATAGAGTTGTTCCAGATACAAGGCGAAGTTCAAGATTAATCAAACCTCCCTGTAGATTGAACCTTTGAAAAAAAAAGGGGCATGTTATATAGTTGTCTAGTTGTCTTGGACCAGGTAGTTAACAGAGCCTGGTGGAAGTTTGTTTACTGTCAGATTTGATATTTGATAATTTTGTAATTTTGTGTACTTAATAAAAACCATTTTCTACAAGCTGATATTTATTCATTACAGGGTTACCTCCTATTTTTTAAGTTTTTAAGACTAATACAAATTTTACAGTATTATTACAGCATAAATTATCATTTTTGTCCTTGTCACCGCCTCAAAATCACGGTTTGACGAAAAGTACCATAAACTTTCTTCTTTAAATACAAGTATCAAATTTTTTTTTAATTAATCTTTTTTAATGATATATCCTACAGGGTGTTTCTTTTCAAATGGCGGCCAGAGAATACTTTTAAAGAAAAACCCCTTATTATTTCTGCTTTGAATACATTTTTTTGCTAAGTAGGCTATGGAAATAGGAAAATGACCTATTTTACTTTCACAGATAGTATTATATTCCATTTTCTTTAGTAAATAAGATTTTTGATATACCCTGTAATGGGAACCCTTTTTTTAATACTTGCTATTGGTAGATCATAGAGTCAGTATTTTTAAATATTACAGCGTGTGCTAAAAAAAAAATTAAGTGAAAAATTAAAAAAATTCTACTTCACCTCGGAAGAATTATAAGATTTCTTCTTTTAATTATCATAGAGTTTTGATGGAAATTAATTAATTTCAACTTACCGCCCTGTAATTTGATACTGTCCATCGTTGGTATTTGACAGTTTTGAAAATACGGTTTGGATTTTGTTTTTAAATGAAGAATCTTATAAAGGGTTTTCTGTTTTCAGCATTCTATCTTTGAATGAAAATAAAACAAATTATTAAAATTATATTGCAGTGGCTGTATTTTAATTTTAAAGCATATTTGATGACAATAAGTTTTAAAAATTATATCTGTCAAGTGATCGTCGCGGTTTTGCTGAGTCATTCGAATCCTAGAGATCCAATTTTTGATGACATTCTGACACAGATTTTCTCAATTTGCCCAATCTCACCAATGGTACGATTTATGTTGGGCTTTAGGGCGGCAATCGTTTGTCCGCATATACTTGAGATTTGATGTAGCACCACCAGAAGAAATCCAACGGAGTTAAATCGCAGAACTTAGGTGGGAATACCATAAATTAGACTTACTGCATGGAACGTTTGGCAAACCGAACACTAATTTTGATAATAAGTTTTAACGATTTCTACGCGTTGTTCAATCGTGTAGCATTAAATAGTAAAATGTCACTACTGACTGAGTACTCCGCGGAAATTTAACCGCTGTATCATTCTTGCCTGGGTCATGCGCCGCTATTAAACATCAAGCGTTAAAAATGGAAAACCCTTTATTATAAAAAGATTCTTCGTAAGATTTTTTTAGGTGCAGGGTGTCAAGTTATAAATTAACACCCCCTTCTTAACTTTTATCGTACAAAATAAAAATGCTAGTTTGTTGAGTTAATTCTTTATTTTTCGAGTCAGTAAAGTAAATTCATACTTATACCGTTCTGACTTAAGGACTTCGATTATATTGCCTCCAATAAATCTTCCTTCCGGCCGGCAGACTCCGTCCAGCTGCAGGCAAGGCCGGACTGGACTTTTTACTTTTACATTGAGAAGCAATTGAAATATTGATAGATAGATATAAATTGTCTAAAAATATGCAAAAATGTGCAAACAGGTATGTAGTTAGTATTTCTAAACATAATTTTGGGTACTAGGTAACGTTTATTACAATTTGAATTTTTAAGGAAATAATATGAATAATATGGTTACCTACCCAATTAAGTAAAGGTATAATGAAAACTACTTGGCCTTTTGTGTAATTTGATAAATAGGTACAGGTAGGTAGGTACCTTAAAAATAAATTTCGGTAGGCAAAAATCAATTGTAATAAAAATAAAGGTAATCCCAATGTACATTAATTACCTATACCTACCTGAATGTTTTAAAAAGGAGTTTGGGTATATATATGCCCTTAGAACAGTAAATGCCTTAGTATTTTCCAAAATGTGGCGAACGTGGAGTGAGTCTGACGATGAAGCAAGCGACAACGAGCAGCAAGCAAGTAGTACAGCAAGCAGCATGAGAAAGCATCTTTCTGTTGATGCTAAAAAATTGTAAAGAATGTATATTCAACTTTAAGAAACGATGTTTCCATACAAGCAGCTTTGGAACAAACGTGCAGGTTAACGAAAATACCAAAGTCTACCATACGCGATATTGTTAAAAAACCGATAGTCAAGAGAAAGAAAAGATGCGATTCTGGTACTGCCACAAAACTTGATGTAAGTGATAAAGACCTAATTCGACGAAAAATCTATAAAATGTATGAAGAGCAAAATGCACCAACATTGGACCCCTTAATGTAGAGACTAGATAGTGGCATACAGTGTGGAAGACAGACTGTGAAAAAACTAGGATTCAAATTTAAGAAGATTGACAAAAAACAAGTGCTGATGAAATCGCAACGGTTTCGGAAATGGAGATTAGAATATCGAAATACATATGTATAGAAGTCATGAAAGGTCGATCATTTACTTGGACGAAACGTGGTACGATACCCATGACACGCCATCAAAAGGTTGGGACGATTCAAGTGGTTCCAAATGCTTTATCACTGAGTGCATAAATTATAAAAGACTCTTCTCTTGGCTACCATGACGACACAACTGCACATTTATTTGAAGACTGGTTTAAAAATAAGTTATTTATTTAATAAAAATTATAGTATCCCTAGGTATATTTTATAAATAATATTTTTGTGCCTATTAATAATAAAATATGTGATGATCAATGTGTTTCTATTTTTTTCTATAAAAAAGTAAATTCTACCCTGTTCCGTTCAAATTTTATAGCAGGTAACACCTGGCTAAAGCGCCGGCCGACAAAAGGGTCGTTTATTGGCCTCAAGAAGTGAGAACGGAATAAGTATGAATGTATTTTACACGGTTTTTTATTTTATCGTAAGATATACATTTGATTTTTAATGGAACACCCTGTATATTTTATCACCAATAATAAGATATTTTAAAAAGCTTTAAAAATAATACTGAAATTAATTTATCCATCTTAATTAGATTTGAAAATATGCATACTTTAAAAAATAATAATAAAATCCTGATTACTGGTTTAAGAATTACCAAATAAACTGATATTTCTTTGACTGACACCAGGTACTTTTTTTTGTCAGTTTGGAATTCTCTATTTTTGGCTTTAGCCAATTAGCGCAACAATTTTCACAGACATCCTACTTTTATCGGACACGTATAATTACCGTAAACAAAAAACACTTTACTTACGTTATCAAATTGTTTTAAAATTAATCATTAATGTCAATAAGGTAAACCATATAAAATTAAAAACGGGCAGGTAACAATGAATTAGTTTAGGATTTATGAAACACGAGATGTATATTAGCGAAAAACTTAAGTTTTTGTGTTTTTTCTGTGTGTATGTCAGTGTGTTAAAAAAGGAAGTGCTGAGTGTGGATATAAGGTACTGTTTAAGAATTAAAAAAAATTAATCCAAACTTCTTAGGTTTTGGTTGCTGTTTTGTTAATAATTTAAATGGTATTTATCTATTAACTTTTTTCATGTTATAGAACTTGTTTTACCAAATTTAATTTAACTCTATTAACGAATCGAATCATTAAGACGGTTTTTTTTATTTAATATTTAGAAATATTACCATATTCATGCATATCTTTTTAGTCTTGCCATGCAGTTAAAGATGATCAAATTAACATTCACCTTATTCCACATACCCATGACGACTTGGGATGGTTAAAAACGGTTGAGCAATATTATTACGGATGTAAGAATATATTAATAATAATACATTATTATTAATTTATTAAAATGAAATATATTTGTTTTATAAATTTAACAAATCTTTTAAAGTTATATATTTTTGGGTATACAGGGTGGCCCACCATATTCGACACGGTCTGTAGCTGAATAACCATGGGGGTTTAAAAAAATTAAATACTGGAACATATACAGGTCGGATAAGACCACAGTATAAAATTATTTTAGTCTATACAGGGTGTCTCAAAAAGTGTGACGTATCAAAGTTATATTTTTTAAATAAAACACCCTATATTTTATGACGATTTTAGATTCTACTTTAAAAAATAACGCAAGTTTGTTTATAGTACTAAGTGTCTAATTTTATTCGTTTTTGTGATATTTGATTTTTGAAAAATGCAGAGGTAAAATTAAATTGATTTTACTTTAACACTTTTAACACTAAACTTTAAAATGTGTAACAAGATTTAAAAAAGTCTGCCATATCATACGTAGGTCAAATCAAGATCAAATATTGTACACGGTGATCAAAAAATTATTTAAATTTTTCAAAAAATCAAATAACCATATCTCTCTTATTTTAAATGGAACACCTTGTATTTTTTACGTTACATGATGACAAATAAAATACTCTTTCAAATGGTGTATAGGTTGCCTATACCTATCTTTTGTGCTTTTTAGTAAAATCTGTTTTTACAAATTTTTAGTTCAAATGTTTATTTAAATTAAAGTTGGCTGTGACATAGCAGCCATTAATATTTTTCTTAAGAAAATAACAACGACCATTTATTGATTACTAGTGTTTTAGTCAGTTTAAAAGAAATTTTAATGATTTTAAATAAAAACCCTTCTTCTACAACAACAAGATAATATAATACTGGTAGGATGTGAAAAAAATGGTTTACTTTAGTCTAGAGTTAATCCTTAAAAATATTCCAGGAGAAACCATCTGGTAACCTTAATACTTGCTTTTAAAAATTTGACACAGTGATTATGGATAATAGAAGAAACGAGTTATAGTTCACAGAAAGTCGTCATAACTGACCAGAGGCGTTATTAGGATTGTTTAAAAACACAAGTTTTATCATTACCACATTCAGCGGAAATAGGTGTTATTGGAAGTAGCAACTAATGCATTTTTTTTTCTGTGAATTTTAAAAATAGTGGCACATTATACAAAATCTTTTAATTTTGTGCTTTTTTCCAACAAATTTACATTTTGCAATAAGGGCTTAGTAAATAGGCATAGCTATATCACAGCCTACTTACATTTAAATAGACATTTGGAATAAAAATATGTTAAAACGGAATTTACTTAAAAGTACAAAAGATAGGTATAGGTAACCTATCCATTTGAAAGAGCATTTGGTTTGTCATCATGTGGTGTAAAAAAATACAGGGTGTTCCATTTAAAATAAGAGAGATATTGCTATTTGACTTTCTAAAAACTTGAAATTATTTTTTGATCACCCTGTATAATCTATGATATCGATATGACCTACGTATGATAAGGCAGACTTTTCCTAATCTTGTAACAAATTTTAAAGTTTAATGAGTTTATATTGTTAAAATAAAATTAATTTAATTGCACCCCTGCATTTTGAAAAAAATCAAATATCACAAAAACGAATAAAATTAGACACTTGGTACTATTAACAAACTTAAATTATTTTTTATGTAGAATCTAAAACCGTCATAAAATATAGGATGTTCCATTAAAAAAATATAACTTTAATACGTCACACTTTTTTGAGACATCCTGTATAGAGTAAAATAATTTTATACTGTGGCCTTATCCGACCTGTATATGTTTCAGTATTTACTTTTTTAAAAACCCCATGGTTATCCAGCTACAGACCATGTCGAATATGGTGAGCCACCCTGTATGCATTATTTGTGATATGTTTTTTAACACTGTACCTTAAAGCCTAAACAGAATTAGGGTAAGCAGGTCATTCAAATTAGGGACACTTTAACTTTTGTACAGGAAAAATTCGGTGGCCTAAATTTGTTTATTTTTTAATTTTATTTAATTTAAGTACTAACATTATTTTAAATATCAGATTATTTTTTATAAATAGAGTTTTACCCTTCACTAAAAAATGATCGGTTTAACCTTTATTATAGTATAGGAGGTAGCAACGTTTTCGAAAAAGAAGGGAAGAGAAGAACATATTAAAAAAATCAGCCAACCTAATTTCCTTATCTTTCCGACGTTGCTACCTCTGGACTATTATTACTGTTAACAAAGCTTGCATGTACGTATAAAATATTCATTTATATGTCGACAACCTAATACAAAGATATCTAAATGGGATAAAAGAAAACTTCCTGAATAAAAGTTTCATAGTTTTCCATCATTATCTTTGCGCATAGAAAAAAATACTAAAAGACCATTTAAAAGTAAAGAAAAATGAAAGTAACGTTTTTTTTTATCTGTAGGCCCTAACTTTACGACCAAAGTATCATAGGAATAGTGGAAATTATATCTACTATTTTTTAAATTTTATTAGTCACATTTCTGAAACTGTTAAACCTTCATATGTATTGTAAGAACATTTTAAAAGCGCAAATTCGGTACCCTTTGAAAATAATACAAAAACATAAAAAAGGCCGCCGGCAATCGGACTATTTTATATAAAGGCGCCGGTACCCTTTACAGCCACGCGCCAATACTCTATGGGATAGAAATCCATTATTTTGGCCAAAAAGCAACTTGGAAATTTTAATGGCTCATGCTGTGTATTTCAAAGTAGATACTCCAAACTACATGTACACAAAATTATAAAAGGATATGACGACTTCTATTGGGGTAATAAGAAACTTGAAAATGTATTTTAAGTAAACATAAATATACAACATTTAATCTCTTACTTTATTATTACCCTTGATTACTAAAAAAGTAAAAGAGTTTAAATAATAAGAGCTATTGTTGTGTTTCCGATGCAGTCTCGTGAAGTTTCGCTACTTTTGTCAAAGATTTTTTTACCTTTTTCTTTATCAGTTTTTGTACTTACAATTGCCTTTCTACTTTTGCTATTTCTGAGTGTAAGGACAGATACAAGATTTTTTTATAATTTATAAGGTTTTCCATTTTAAAATTTAATATGTTTTGTCCTACACTGTATATCCTAAAAGATAAAAGCATTCTGATGAAAGATATGAATTCTACAGATTCTATCCAACAAAACAGTGTTATTATTTATTTTATACGTTAAAAAATAAAAAAAGTTGGGAAGATGTATCTCTATTACGCTTCTAAGAATAATTTAAAATTATTTTTCAGATTTGGATGGTCATATTTCCGAAAAAATCATACCTATTGTCGTACCCTGTATATCATATGAGATAATAATCATCGGATTACTGATGAGAATACTACCGAATTAACCAAACAAGCTAACATTTTAGTTTATTTTGTACAATAAAAATAATAATGTTAAGTGGGGTGTAAATTTATAATAACATATAATAAGTTTTAGGTTTCCAAAAAGCATTTTTAATAATTTATAATATTTTTCCAGTAAAAAGCACCTCATTTTAAGTTAGAATGGTAAGTTTCAGAATTTTGTCAAAAAAATTAATTTCTATCCCATAGTGCGAGGACCACCTGCATCAACCGGCATATCATAAAAGAAATATAGCAAAGGCGGCCGCGAAGACAAGCATGCCGATTTATTTGCTTTAAACTTTTTGTGATTTTTTTTCTTATCAAAGAGCACCGAATTTACATTTTTAAACTGTTCCTTCTATATATCAAATAAATATTCTATTAAAGTTCTATAAAAGACTTTCTTTTAAGAATGTTCCATTTAGAAAACGTTTACCTCTTCATTTTTCTTAACTGTTTGATGTTAATTTGTTTCTTTTCTCATGCTTAAAGATAAAAATATAAAACTGTGAATCTTTAATACAAGTGGTTTTCTTTTATTGCTTTTAGTTATCGTTAATGAGTGTCACAATATAAATAAACACCCTGTATGTACTTTTATTTTTATGTTTATTAAAACAAAAATAATAATAAATTTAAGAGCAGTTTAATTGTATAAACTAAACCAAAAAAAATATATTAAAAAAAAATAAGTTTTATTTCAAAACATTTAACATTTTGAACAAAAGTGATTTTTCTTTGTTAAATAGATTTATTTAGGTAAGTCTCTTACTAAAAGCTTAATACAAAAATTCATAATTAGTTTTTGCCTGCAACAATGCTTGGAGGGTATTAGTTTTTATTAATTATATTAAGTGATATTTTTCTCTATTTTTGAGACTTAAACAGAAAAAATATATACCGTGTGTCCCGAGATAGCTGTTACAAGACGACAAATGAACCAACCATTTTTTGAATTTTAGAACGAAATTTTGGAAAACTGTTCGCATCGTCCAGAACTAAGAAAATAAAACAAAATTGTATTAGTAAATGTTGTAGAGAATTGAATTTTATGTTAAAATTTAAAGTTAAAGCGTGAAAAAAAATGTTATTGTCAATTTTAGTCATTTTTTCATATTTTAGTTATAGTTTGCCCTGTATATTACCAATCGAAGTAAGTTTTTTTATTTTTTAGTTTTGAACCCTGCGATCAGTTTTATTAAAAGGACGTTTAAAAATTTCAAAATTGTTGGACTATTTATTCTCTTGTAACACCTACCCGGGTACACTCTGTATACCTAAATTTTAAAGTCTAAATGCACACCTTAAAGCCTTAATTTAGAGAAAATTTTGGATCCAAACTTTTAAATCAGCAACAGACTTTAGAGAGTCCCAACTTAAAAAAAAGTTTTAGTTCAGGGTCCTATTTAGAAAAAAAGTTACAACGTGTTCTTTCTGTACTTTTATACACATACCGAGTGATGCATTGCCGGGCGGGACATAGGAAATCCCATGTAATTTTTAATGGGGTCAATTATTGGCTCCCCTAATTATTTTAGTGAAAAATTCTATTGAAGTTTATTGAAGATCATGCATATCTACGTACATGGTAAAACCTTTAGATTTTTCGGTTAACCCGTTTGCTAGTTAGATGCTAATATATTTTTAAAAATTGTTACATTATTATCGCCTCATATTTATGAACAACAATAAAAATACCAGTTAGCGTGACATTACTTTGTCATTTTGAAATGTTAGTGCTTTATTATTATCAAAAATCGTACAGTGAAAAGATTAAAGTTGTATTTATACAAACGAATTAAATTAAGTTAAACAAAACTAGAGTAACAAATTTCAAAAACTTATGACATTTATAATATTTACATGCTTTAATAAATTATTAATATTATTATAATAATTAATATGTTGGAAATAAAATTAAAATTTAAGAAAATTTTCAAATATTCCTGCATTGACTGCTAGACAATAACCCAGACGTTCATAAAATTGTCTTCTTACATTGGCTAACTGGTAAATTGAAATTTTATTCCATTCTGCAGAAATAGCATTTTTTAACTCATCTAGATTAGAGTAATTTTTATCCTTCTATATCATGCCCCAGAAGAAGAAGTCATTTTGCGAAATATCAGGAGACCTGGCTGGCCAATTTATGGTGTGATGTAGGCCAATAACATTTCCATTAAAAGCATTGTGTAAATATTCCCGAACAGCCAGGGTATTATGTGCCGGGCAGCCAACCATTTGGTACAAAATTTCCTGATTTTCCTTGGATACATCATTTAAAGCGGGTAAAATTAGTTCTTCAAGTAGTTCCAAATAAAATTCTGCATTCAAATTTTGATTAAGAAAAAATGGTCCAATAATATGTTGTCCGAAAATCCCCGTCCAAACATTTACTTTCTGTGGATATTGCGTTCTCGTTCCGACAAATCTGTGTTGGTTTTCTTTGCTCCAGTATCGGTAATTTTGATGATTGGGTTCATTGTTTAATGTAAATGTGAACTCATCAGTAAAACAAATATTTCTTAAAAATTCCCCGTCCATGTTTGCCCTTTCCATCATGTCAAAACAAAATTCCTGCAGTCGTATTTCATCCCCATCCCTTAGCTCTTAATGTCTTTCATATTTGTATGAAATGTAGTTATGCCTTTTCAAAATCCGGAGCACTGTTGATTGATCTTTTCCTATGATATCCTGTAGTTTTCTTGTACTCACCTTCCGTTCGTTTTCTTCCACGTGCAATAAAATTTCCAAGTTTCTATCATCTCCTACATTTTCTTCTCTTTGATACTCCCTAGCTTCACATCTGCAGTTATTTATCACTGTGCCTTTGGTCTCAAATTTTTTGATACTCCTATCGACTGTTGATTTTCCGGGTATCGGTCTATCTATTCGGTTACTGAGCAGTGAACATATCTGACACCTTTTGGTAATTATTTCCTTGATAGTACCATTTAATCATCAATACTTTTTCTTTAGTAGGATAACTCATGGTTAATCTTTTCGCTCTACGATTTTTTGATAATAATAAAGCACTAGATTTTAAAATGACAACGTTATGTCACGCTAACTGGTATTTTTATTGTTGTTCATAAATATGAGGCGATAATAATGCAACAATTTTTAAAAATTTATTAGCATCTAACTAGCAAACGGGTTAACCGAAAAATTTAAAGTTTTGACGTAGATTTGCATGCTCTTCAATAAACTTTAATAGAATTTTTCTCTAAAATAATTAGGGAGCCAAAAATGGACCCTATTAAAAATTACATGGGATTTCCTATGTCCCGCCCGGCGATGCATCACCCGGTATAAATCTGTTATTGCAACAATTACAAATCAGTTATATAACTTCTGTGATAAATAAAAATAGGCTGGCTATAATTATTGTAAACATTTTAGCCCATGATAGTGTTTATCCAGCTGGGGTACAATACATTTTGGACAGTGTTGTCGAAGCATTACAAAAAAACAGCGATAGGAGGTATAAATAGATTTTTATTAGAATTTTATTTACTAATAACTCTTTTTGATTTTTAATATTTTAGATTTATATACGTTGAAACCGCATATTTTTGGAAATGGTGGCTTCAACAAAATGAACAAAATAAAAACAGTAAAGAATTTAGTCAATAATGGTCAACTCGAATTTGTCAGTGGTGGCTGGTCAATGAACGATGAAGCTGGTACTTATTACCAGAATATTATTGACCAGATGTCATTGGGTCTAAGGTAAAGACAATTTTTACTCTTATTTTAGACCTTAAGTCAGATCCAAAATTTTGTCAGTTATTTCCTTGTAGTCCATAAGTGGTAAAATGCTTTAAGAGGATTGTAGGGTAGGGCGGGGCTAGTTGAGCATAGAGGTAAGTTGGGCAATCAAAATATCTTAAAAACCATCGACCGCACGCGAAAGCATCAAATAGCATAAAGAAGAGGTTGCGCGAGGGGAACTAGTGCGACCACTAGTGGTGACGCGACGATCGAGAAAAGTATCCGTGCGCATTGTTTATTTTGTGATTAAAAAGTAAAATAATTGCAAGCCGGAAAATTTAATCTGTGATACTTAAATGTATTCCGTTCTTAATCAGGTAAGTGTTAATCTTAAGTAAATTTATTGCAGATTTATTATGTATAAAGATTTTGGATATAATTTTAACCGGTTTTGAAATAAATTTACTTTTCCTTTAAAATTTCAGGTTGGGGTTAGTTGAGCTACAGTTGCCCAACTAACCCCACGGTTTTAAGTATAAAATGTTTCATTTTTTATTTTTTAGGATACGGACTTATAACAGTAAGACTACCAGAGTCTCCTCAAGATTTAAAAGAGGCTGCAACCCGAACTTTGTAAAGCAACAAAGAAAACCAGATGACCTATCTAACTTAAATTTTCTCTGAAAATAGTTTGACCATACCCAAAGGTTGGTCCAAGAAAAGGGGCCAAATCAAACAGAAGATAGAGAAAAGCTGCAATTTTAACAGATACAGAAGGCATTACAAGAGAAGCAAAATAAAACTGCTAAAAAGTTTAAAAAACAAATATGAATTGATAGATATTAAATCCAATAGTTAAGCTAAGCTAGGTACGTTGCTGTTTTATTAATGAGATTTGTTGTTTTGTCATTATAAGAGTCATTCTATTAGCTGTTTTGAACGTTATTTTTGTGTTTATTTTCTTAAATATTTTGTGTTTTTTGAATTGAATTTATATTAACTTTTTTAGCCCTTTTCATTTATAACAAATTTGCAGCGTTTTTACGTCTTAAGTGACGTTCCGTAAGTTAACCACGTTTCTTGGTTTTTCGGTTCCCGTTCCGTAACCTTACCATTTATGAAATCTGGTTAGATTATGAAACGCGGTTTCTTAATATTTCGATGTTACCGGCATTACCACTGTCAAACCGCTCTTTTCCGATCGGTAATCTTGGTTAACATACGGAACCTTACCTTATTTGCCAAATAAATGTGCCATATTGTTTATTCAGCACATCAGATAAATGTTATATTATTTAAAGGAAAACAAAGAAAGTCTCAAAAGAACCCAAGCGTAGCTTCACCACCGAAATAAAAACAATATAGAAATTTGTAGGTTATGTTGTTGCCTAAAATTTCGGCAAATTTCACAGCTGTATGAACTAGCTTTAAAAAATGGTTTTCAGTTTAAAGATACCATAACATATCATGGATTTCAGGATTTTACAGGCACAAGACAAAATTTTATTACAAATACTACGAGAGATATTTTTTCAAATTATTTTATAGGTGATGAAAAAGTTTCTTGGCAAGACCAAAAATACAGTAAAACTCAATTTAAAAAAACTTTAAAATAGAATATATACCTATATAACCACATACCTGTTATTAGGAATTAAGGTCAAGATTATAAATATAAAATGCAAATTGTCAAAATGTATTTTTATTGTAAACGTATCTAACATTTAAGCCATGATTTGAATATACTTTCTAAGTGTTCCCCATACCCTTGCTCAACTTACCTCACCTATGGGGTACGTTGCGCATACTTGACTATCTACATTAAAATAGGAGTAGCTCCTACATTCGACTTATTAGAAAGAAATTACTATGCACACTATTAATAAGGGATAAATTGCTAATCCATGAGTATGCATTATAAGCCATTAAGACTTATTTTAAAGGAGCTATAACCAATCAAGTGAAAAATTGCTCAACTAGCCCCGCCCTACCCTACATGAATCGTTGTGAGCGTCAGATGCATCTCCGATGGTGGAATTGCAAAGGGTGCTCCTAAAATAAAGATCCATATTAAACTTGTAGTTTTTAAATGGAACTCCCTATATATTAGTTTATTTTTGGATTGTAGGAGTGAAAATAATGTTAGTTTAATCAGCGATCCCTATACCAAAATTGAAAGGTTTTTAAGGTATTTTGGATTTTTGATAAAATCGTGACAAAATCAAAATTTTATTATATCCTACCAACGATTCATTTCACACATTTTTGATCCTACCTTACTTACGCTTGGTTTTTAATACTATGTTAAATTGCCAGAAAATTAAGTGTACAATCAGCTACATTTAAATTTTTACTAAAAATTATATAGGGTGTCTAGTAACTAATATTTAATATTATATTAGTATCTGGTCATCCTATATAATATTTAGTAAAAAATTTAAATGTTGGTGATAGTACAGTTAATATTTTAGTAATCTAACATAATATACAAAGTCAAGCGTAAGTAAGGTAAGATATATTAAAATCCTATTTTTGTCAAGAATTTTTTAAAAATTCCAATTATCTTTAAAACCTTACATTTTTGTTATAGGTATCGCTGATAAAATTTACGTTATTTTTATTTCTACAATCCAAAACTAAACTAATATAAGTATAAGGTAAGTGTAAAACACAAGTTAAAGTTTAAATCTTTTCTTTGAAGCCCTCTATATACTTTTCACCATCAGAGCCGCAGCTGACGCTCACACAAATTCATGTACGAGTTATGGACTGAAAGGAAATTGGTCACAAAAATCTGTCGCTGGCTCACGAAACATTATTTTCCTACGACCACTTGTGAAAATAGCAAATAGCACACTGATTTCATGCATAGAAAATGCGTTATATCACACTAGTGTTGCAAAGTACTTTACAGCACTAGTGTTGCAAAGTACTTTACAACACTGGTGTGATACATATTATGATTTCATTCTAAAAACTGCTATTGGTTTTGCAAGTGACATATTTATTGTAGTGACAGTAAAAAAACTTTTTATTTACCTTAAACGGTAGAACCCAAATTAGCGAAAATCATCTTATTTTATATTTATTAAAATTTACGAAAAAATAAATACATAAACAAAAATAGACATAACCACAAAAAACAACTTTCACTGACTGGCACAGTGTTGTCAGGTAAGTAGATCAAATTTAAAATCTCCTTTCTACCTTTGAGCACGTACTTTATAGAGGCAGCCTTGCCGCTTGACCGTTCGACCTAAAGCGCCAGAGAAAAAATGCCTATAGATCAAATTCCTTCCTTTCTTTCTTCGTGTACTCAAACAACAAGTTAATTTTTTTTTTTAATCCCTAATTAAACCTAAGGCTAATACACACTTTATGAATCCACTTTCTTTTATCCATTCATAAATAGAATCAGACCCTTTCGACGTTGCCAAATGCTTTCCATATTTTGCATGGTAACTGACGTTTGGTAGTCGTTTTTCCTTACTTTAACAGGTTATGCATTTACAATTTTCATATTTTTTATATTTTTCTTAAAAATATGAGGAAAAACTGTTATTTTTACTTAATTTTACATGTGATGTTCAGTTTCATTAACTCGTTTTACCAATTTTACCCCACCCAGCACCCCTTTTCACTCCCCGGTCCCGTAAGTTTATTTACTGATATTTTTAAAAAACGGAATATTTTGGATATGCACCACTTACGTTTTATTTAGAAGAGTGTCTAAAATATGTAAGAATCGATAATTTTTAAAAAACCTTTATAATAGCAGAAAACCGTATTAAACTATTAGCGTTATTACCTAACAAAACCATACAATTTTTATTAAGTGAGGGCCTTTTTAAATTCCAAAATGATAAAAGTTATATAATGCTTCTAGTTAGGTGATTTTCGATGTAAAAATATTGTCAAAACAGTATAATATAGCAGTGAAGAAAAGTATATATCACACTAGTGTTGCAAAGTAAATATCACCCTAGTGTTGCAAAGTTCTCAATAATTGTTTTTATTTTTTCTGAACAGACAAACTTTAATTTATTTTTATTTTTGGTGAATAATTTGTGGACGTAGGAAAAATAGTGTACAGTACTCGTGTGAAAATGACTTTCTTACACTCGTGGGTTTGTCGCACTCGGCTAACGCCTCGTGCTACAATATTCCCAATCGTGTGAAATTAGTCATTTTCCACACTTGTAATGTAATATACTATTTAATATCTTAAAAATATTTGGTGATTCACAAATATTTTTGCGTATTCACTAGATGGTTTGGTTGTGTTCTTATATATGTGACAAAACATCATAAGCGAATTTCGTCAAATTTTACAGAAAACGATTTAAACAAATAATATTTGATATATTAGTGCACAACTTTTTTCAGTTCTTTGTTTTTACCTAAAAATAACGCAAAGGGAAAAAAATCGTTTCCCGTAAAATTGACAAAAGTCGCTTAAGATGTTATGTCAAAAACCCATTGGTACTATGATTTATTAGAAAATTAAACGAAACATTTGGTGAATGTGGCCATCCGAAAGTTGCATGGCAAATTGACCCATTTGGACACAGTAGAGAAATGGCCTCCATTTTTGCCCAGCTTGGTTTCGATGGATTCTTTTTGAACAGAATTGACTATCAAGATCGCGCTGCTAGAATATCTAATCGCACTATGGAGTTTGTTTGGAGAGGTAGTCCTAATAATTTGGGTAAGTACATAGGGTTGATTTTTTTAAATATAGTTTCAAAAATTAGGTTTAAAAGACAAAATTATTGTTAACAATATCGGACAGTCGAAAACGAAAATAATCATGACGTAAGGAATAAAAGGTTAAAAATAAATTGTAAAAGCAAATTTTAATTGAAGTTTATAAAAAAATATAATTGACTGTGCGGTTTTTCGTTGGATCGAAAAAACCTTTAAAGACAAAAAATTTAAAACTACAGTTTTTAAAAATTAGGGTTAGTTCTTTCTTAAAGAGTGTATACAGCTGATTTGCCTACAAATTTTTTTAAATAGAATTACAGAAATTCAGTTAAAAAAAATATCCAATGTTTACAAAAGTTTGTTTAAAACATGTCATTAAATCTAACCAGAACTAACCTGCACTTTTCATTTCAAATTTAAAACTATTTTGCTAAAGTAGACCATTAGTAATAACCAACCTTCTATTAATATTAAAATTTAACAAATAACAAAAAAACAACAAAGCATATTAGAGGGCAACAAGAACAAAATAAAATTCAAAAGAGTCTTAACGAAGTTATCACTTGAAAACGCTTGGAAATAGTTACCATACAAAACGTCGTGTATCACTTAAAAATAATTAATAGTTTAAAAAACTAAAATAACACGCTTTTATATGCAACCGAACTAAAAATTAGAAAATAATTTTTCATTAAAAAAATATTGTCATTTCATAGTAAAAAGCGTGGGGTGCATTTTACTATTTTTTCATAACTTTTCCATCATAGATATTGGCAAATATAATAATTATAACATTTAATATATTAAACACCCCACGCTTTTTACTATGAAATGACAATATTTTTTTTAATGAAAAATTATTTTCTAATTTTTAGTTCGGTTGCATATAAAAGCGTGTTATTTTAGTTTTTTAAACTATTAATTATTTTTCATTTTTTAGTTTTTGCTACTCTTGACAAAATGGCGAAAAAATTTTTAGTGAACAATAGTAGCAAATTTTAAAATTTTTCCAACAGATTGCAACTCACTTAAAAATTTCTTCTTCATTAAGTAGCAAAGTTTGAAATTTTGCCAACAGATGGCAATCCAGGCAATGTTTGGACCGTTGCCAACATTTTGCAATCCACTAAAAAATGTCTTCTTCATTTAATAGCAAAGTTTGAAATTTTTCCAACAGATGGCATCCTAGGTGTTGTTTTTATAATATAATGGATTTTTTTCCTGGCGATTAAAAAAAAAAGATAAAGGGATACTGTTTGCAGATTATTGCATTGTCATGGGTCCTTAATACGTGTGCAAAGTTTCAAAGAAATCGAATAGCTGGAAGTTGGTTAAAATTAGGCTCAAAGATTCCGTTACATAGGCAGCCAGATAGATAGTTACAACCCAAGTTAATAAAAGCGTGTTAATAAAGACAATGGAAGCCAAAAAATAAATAATAGTTTAAAAAGACTAAAAAAACACGCTTTTATATGCAACCGAACTAAAAAAAAGAAAATAATTTTCAATTACAAAGAGTTTGTATTACAGTAATAAAAGGTCAAACAATCAATCATAATTATATACCTCAAAATAGAATTATAATAAAATTTAGGATATTAACAGAATAATTCACTTTAGAGTAAAAAGCGTGGAGTGCATTTTACTATTTTTTTTTCATAACTTTTCCCTCATAGATATTTACAAATGAAATAATTATAACATTTAATATATTAAGCACCCCACGCTTTTATTCTGAATTGAATTATTCTGTTATTATCTTAAATTTTATTATAATTTTATTTTGAGGTACATAATTATGATTCATTGTTTGACCTTTTATTACTCTAATACAAACTCTTTGTAATTAAAAATTGTTTTCTAATTTTTAGTTCGGTTGCATATAAAAACGTGTTTTTTAGTTTTTTAAACTATTATTTATTTTTCATTTTTTAGTTCGATATATCAATTAGTTTTCTGCGGACATGTGATATTGAAATGTTTCACGAACTATTTCGTAATCTAATCATTTCATTTAAAGCTTCACTGTTGCATGGGTTTTTCCCGTTAACTTAGAGCAGTCAAGTTCTTCAAACCGCATACCGTCTAATGATCTTACACGACTAAGTGCAACATAAGCTTGTCCAGCCGCAAACAGTCGCGAGCCCTGATAAATGACTGCATGATCGACTGTACAACCTTGCATCTTGTGAACCGTCGAAGCCCAAATCAAGAAAATCTATAAAGGAATTTAGTTATCCTGGCGATCCTAATCAGGATAACGGGATACTGTTTGCAGATTATTGTATTGTCATAGGTCTTTGATACGTGTGCAAAGTTTCAAAGAAATCGAAACGCTGGAAGTTGGTGAAAATTAAGCTTAAAGATTCCGTTACATACATACATACATACATACATAAATACATACAACCCAAGCTAATAAAAGCGTGTTAAAAAGGAGTACCTAGTATTGAAATTCTTAACAAAAATAGATATTCTAACAATTTTGACCCAAATCCGTCATAAATAAAAAGTTTCTTCTTAGGGGAATCCAGTGACATTTTTACCAATGTACTATTTCGCCACTACAGCGCCCCTAGTGGTCTTTGCTTTGACATTCATTGCACTGATGAACCCATTATAGATGATATAAATAGTCCTGAATACAATGTGAACAAAAAGGTAAAACAAATAAGCTATCTATCTCTATGAATTTAAAAAATATCTACAATTTTACTTAACTAAATATTTAACTCTTTATTTAAAATCTCTGTTTAAATTCTTTTGAGTTTCTGTTAGAAACAGTACGTGGGGTTTAGATGACTAAAGATAATGGTGAACGGAGTTTATATTGGTTTTAAGCCCACATATATTTGCAAAAGAAATTAAACTTCTCGATGAAGGCCTCCCGGATGCACCCCTCGCCCAGAGATCCGAATGAAGGGATTCGTAAAAATATTTTATTGTGTACCAAAAAAGCTAAAGTTGTTTAAAAAAATTTTGGTAATTTTATATAATTTAATTTATTTATTTTTTTTTTGATGATGATTTGTTTACTTTTTTCAAAAGAGCCGCATATTAAGTCTAGATGTCTTGGGTTGTGTCATACAAATAATTTAATTTAACTGTTTTTGCTAAGAAAAAAATAAATTCATTTATACGGTGTGTCCAAAATTGGTAGGGAATGTATTGGGATATTGAAAACTATAAAATACAGAAAGATGGTTAAATGAAGAAAGTTGTAGGCAATTCAATGGTTAATCTAATGCCGTTTTGATGACGGTCGTATCTTGTTTGGTTTTTAGGTAATTTAAAAAAAAAAACTGAAAATGTGCATTTTAAAAAAGTGCTGTTGTTTTTTTTTATTTAAAATAATTTTTAAAATCTGTAAAAACTTTATTGGGGAAATTTTTTAGGGGCAATGCGTTTCTGTATTTAGATTTTAATTTTGACGTTTTGGTTTTGAGATACCATCGTCAACTTTAGTTTTTCTTATGACGGCCATTTTTTTAAAACATTTTTAAAGAACGTTTATTTTTTTTTAATTATGTATTACACTTTATAGGTATTTATAATTTTTATGTCAAAAATCGTTAAAAATATTTTTTGTCCGAGTTGGCTATGACTGCGGAAGCTCTAGAAACAATTGCCATTTAATTTCCAATAAGAACTTATGTTGGGAAAGGTAATGCAAGTTTATTTCTAACTTTTATAAACCTACGTACCCAAACAAAGATGAATTTAAGGCTTGTGTTTTTTGTTTCTTTGGACTAACCACGAAGGCTAAAAGCCCAAATACTAACGTACCGTGGATGTCTTAATCGAGGTAAGATGGAGGCACATTAAAATATGTGTTAATTTTATCAAGCTGTAAACTTTTTATCAGAAATGCGTGTATGTGCTCAAAAACATTTTTTTACTCATAGCATAACATACAAAAACCAAATTTATTATGTCTTTTACTTGGCACAAACACAGTACAGTTGAAAAACCAAATTTTACTTACACAATAGTCTATGAAAAAAAATATTCTCTACACTTACTACCAATCTACTATTGTAAATTATACCTGTTTTGTTTTTTTTTTTTATTATTTTGTATTAAATAGTTACCATAGTTATCTTTAAAAAACAATATTTTAAAAAGTTTAACTTTTTGAAGACAACTTATTAATTATAAAAATCAGGTTATCTTACAATCTGCAAAATATTTTTGAATGTTTGTTCGTATTACAATTCATATTATTTTTTAAAAACTAACATTTTTTTTTGGCTTGGTTTAAACTTCCATATGCAATTAAATTTTTACCTTTTAGAAATAAGTGGAAAGAACTGTTTTTTAGAGACTATATAGTATGTAAGTATAATTGTGTTCATGGCAATTTGGAGACTATGAATTGGGTTTTTGTATGTTTTGGACAATTAAATTAAAAGAAAATGTTTTTGAGCACATAAACCTATTTCTGGTAGAAAAGTAACAGCTTGATATAATTAACACATATATTTTAATATGCCGACGAACACAAGGTAAATATCCATCTTTGTTTGGGTACATTGCATAACCTTTCCCAAAATAGGTCCTTATTGGAAATTGCATTGCAATTGTTTTAAGAGGGAATAGCTTCCGCAGTCATGGCCGACTCGGACAAAAATTAATTTTGAGGATTTTGACATAAAAATTAAAAATACCTTTAAAGTGTTATACATCAATTTAAAGGGAAAAAAGCTTGTTTAAAAATGTGCAGAAAAACAAAATGGCCGCTATAAGAAAAAAAAGTTGATGATGGTATCTTAAAGCCAAAACGTCAAAATTAAAATCTGAACACAGAAATGCATTGCTCTTAAAAAGTTGCCCCAATTATGTTTTAACAGATTTCAAAAATTATTTGAAATAAAAAAACTACCACACTATATTAAAAATGCACATTTTCAGTTTTTTAAAATAACTCAAAAACCAAACAAGACACGGCCGTCATCAAATCGGCATTTGATTAACTTAATAAACAAAAGCTTTTTATACTTTAATACCATACTATGGTATTACCCAGTTATTGTAATTGTCATCCACAATTAATTAAATGAATCAAATTTTATTATTCCATTATTTTAGTTTATCGTCCCTTACAGCTTAATTTCGGCTAAGGCTTTTATATAAATGTAGAAGAAAACTCATCCAAGCGAAACAAATATGAAGTCTTCGGTCATGTGTACCTTGACGACGTTATCACCCGCACGAAAAGACGGAACCGAATCTGAAAATTTTTAAATATTTAAGAAAAATACAAAATACAAGATTAAACTTTGCCTCTAAGGAAATATATAATACAATAAGAATATAGAGGATAGGATTTTGTTACCTTCCAAGTAAAAAAAAAATATTTTTTTATTAGGTTAATAAGTATAAATAATAACAGTTTTAAAACCTTTTGAGGGGGATTCTTTTGACAAGTCTATTACCAATATTCGTACAGTTATATATAATATATAGCTTGAGTTAAAGCGGGTTTTAAAAATGGCTTAAAAAAAGTCATAAAAACGCACTTGAAAATGACTTGAAACGTCCAACTCCAGCCTAAAAATAAGTACGGTTGATTTCACTAAAGATGCTTGCTTGAACGTCAACAGTGTTAATTTTATATATGATTTTGACGTTTTTATAAAAAATATTTTAAAAAATATGAATCAAAATCATGTGAAAAAACTTTAAGACACTTTCACACCAACAACATCACACAAAACTGGAAGAATTAGAAAGTAAGTTTAGTTTTTTTATTTGAGATCTACTGTGAAGTTGGATGCAAAACTGCCGCATGCGTATGACGCTGCGCTGGCCTGAAATGTTCTTGAGCTCTATTTTCAATCGACTTTCAAGCCACCGAAATAAACAAGTAGTCATCAATTCAAAGCCGCTTTGTTTTAAAGCTAGCTTTAACTAGTCGATATAAAAGTAGTCTATCATTGATAATGTATCAACTGTTTAAAAGTTATAGATAAAAAAAATGTATTTAATTTTTACTTTAAATGTTAATAATTTTAAGTACTAACCCTGTTTTGAATTGGATAGCCCAATTATTTACAACATGATTGTTCCGGACATCCTGTATATTTACTGATAACATTAGTGATTTATAGAATAGGTACTTTATAGCTTTTAATATACAAAATGTGTAATTTAATTGACACCATAAGATTAGGGTTTATTTATATGTAAAACTATTATTCTAATAAGGGGAATTCCTAACCTATAGACATAAAGTCGGTAACTTATTGTTTAGTACAAAGAATGACTTAAAAATAGAATAACAAGTTAGTAAAATTTTTAGTTTAAACATATTAATATGATTTTTTGTTGGTTATTTTATTTATAAATAACAAAAAATTTTGCTCAATAATTTAACAAAGCTTTGTTAAAACTATACTTAATTATTTCTAAAACAAAAAATAGTTTACCTATTTGTTTTTCTTTAATTTAACCTAAGATAATTGATTGATTATGTAATTAACGAAAATTATTTTACTTACCTATTTTTACTATTGCTTATTGTTTGTCCCAAGTAATAATTTCTTAAGTTTATTCGTATAGGTTAAAAATCGCCCTGTAGTGTAATTGACTGTAATTGATTAGGTATTTCACTAACGAAATATATTATACAAACTTTTTTCTTTACTATTGGTTATTGTTTGTCCTTAGTAATATGTTTTTAAGTTTATTGGTATAGGTTAGGAAATACCCTGTATATTTGCCACGGCTAAAGCCTAGTTATACAGTGAGGATATTAAAAGTAGTACCTATCCCCTTTTTACGTTACCCAGTGCCAAGGGGGCACTGGCAACTTTTAAAGGAAAGGGGGCTATGCAGCACCTCGTTTTAAAGCTCCTTTAAATCCCTACTTAACGCTTATTTTTTTGAAAATAGGTCCAGCCGGTCCAGACTTAGACTGTAAAAATTAATAATAAATAGTGTAAAAACCTAGCATTTTTAAAAGCATTGGCTTGAAGTCTAGAACAGCTGTGCTGATTTTTAAAAAACAAAGTGGCGTGGAGTAGTGAGTTTAAGAAATTTTTAAAAAGAGGTTCCACATGACCACCCTTTTCATTTGAAAAAACATATTGCTGGTGCCCCCTTGACATTAGGCCATGTAACAGAAAATATTTTATAACAAAAAGTATTACCCTTTACCGTTACGAAGTGCTACGTAATCCCCCTTTCCAATTGAAAAAAAAATGTTGCTTGTGCCATCTTAGCACTAGGCCACGTGACTGATATTATTTGTATGTCAAAAAGTAGTTTACGTAACGCCCTTTTACCCAATATTTATCCGATTTCGATATCTTGTCCCTTTCAAAAGACAAAGGGGGAACTTTTAATATCCTTAGTGTATAATATTTACTGCCTGTTTTATAGTTACCGTTATTATATTTTGAATTACATAAGTAATTATTAATTACGCCAAAAAACTATTTAGAACTTCTTTTGTTAACCCAAAAATTTAAATTATTTTTTAATAATGAATAATATCAGAATACACCATATTTACGAAAATTGATAATTTTAAAATACGCCTTCAGTAAAATAACTTTTTAGTAAAGAAATATTAGCAAATCATTAACTGCATTTAAGCTGAAAATAAACTGTTTGCCGACTTTGTGCGAAAGCTTCTATTATGCAGTATTTCCCCAACTTTGAAACATTTAATTACCTGAGTGTCCCGTAGGGCATTTATTTACTGTTTTAAACACGTTTATCTGAAATAAATACTTTTAAGTTATTGCCGCTGGGTTAACGGCTATGATAATAAAATTACTTTTTCGGCCAATAGCATGATGCTTAGTTTTTTATATAAAGCTTTGATAAAAACAATTAGTTAAAATGTAGTTTTTAGTCCGTTTGGTTTTTGTAATTTTTTACTGATTACTATGTTTTAATTAACTAGAATTGGTTTAAAATGTATAGAGCAAAATTTGGTTATTATATAGAAGTGGATTTTAAATAGATAATATTTAAAAAAGATAATGTTTCTGTGTTTCAAATATTTTTAAAATTTTTAAATATTTGATAGTTACTTTTTACCCAACAATATTTTTAAATAAGTTTTTTCTTATTTAGACCTGAAAGGTTGTTAAAATTTAAATACCAATTCTATATAAAAAAATAAAATTAATCGTTTATTTCAGAAACCAGACAAGTGCATCTTGTAAGGTTTTCGGTAAACAACAATGTACATTCATTTCTTAGCATTAGCAAAATCTTAGGCCCAAAAAATCGCTGCAAAAATGTTAGATGACACTTTTCTGAAATAAAAGCATAAGAAAGGTGAGAGCTGGAAAAATATTCCTAGCCATTTCCGGCAAACTGCATTGGAATTGAAAATATACTATTTCGGCTGGTCGAAGAGAAACTTTATTTTACATTTTTATTATTCCAAAATATTTTTAAAGTGTATTAAAATAATATTTTTTTTACCATTTTAACAAAATTAATTAATATATTATTAAAGTGACGTACACTCAGATAAATTATTATTAGGGGAAATAATTCCTTACTGTCGAAATATTACACGAAATTTAAATATTCGTTTATGAACAGTTAAATGAAGACACCCCTACTTTTCTTTGTGACGTAAACTTAATTACTTTATTTTTAAAATATATTCAATATTTCTTGAATTAAATAATTTAAGCGTTCTAAAATAAAACAATAATTATTTCTTATATGTCACAAAATACTTTTCTAAAAAAATATTATTTTAGTTAAATTAGGAATTTTTGATTAATACAGGGTATTTTCTAAAGGCGTATTCCTAAGTAAATTTTGTGAAAAAAAATCATATAAACATGGTTGGTCAAATTTTTCGTTCTTAAGATAAAGAGTGTTAAATTTTCAAACAACCTTAACATTTTTAAAACACTTTTTTAGTAAAATTTGTTAAACTCAATATTAACGTTATTCAATTAGGCATTAGTTGTTGTTATTACATAATTGCTATTAAAAAGTTATAACCCTTAATTTTTAAAAGAAAACACAATGCCCTAATGTGTCTTGTATGGTCCAGGATTATGCAATTTGGCGAATTTTTTTTCTGGAAAACTAAGCAAGCTACTTAAAAATATAAAAATACAAAAAGTTGTATTTTTAGGTGTTTTATCCGCAAAAAAAAGTCAGTGGTGTACATTTTTTTGTCAGTAATATTGGCTAAGATGCGTCCCACGCCGCCACTGCTCCACTAATTAAAATTAGTTAGGGGCAAAATTAATTTTCTATTTTAACAAACCCCACATCCAAATTTTATTAAAATTGGGTAAGACATATTTAAGTTATTATTAAAAACCCGATTTTTTTTAAAGTTTAACACCCTGTGTCTTAGAAACAAAGCATTTCCGGACCTATGTTTCTATAAACTTTTTATTATAAAATTTGCTCAGGAATACGCCCTTAGATTTTCTTACCCCAATTAGGAAACACCCTGTATAAACTATTTTGCATTTTAGCCTTTCCAAGTTTAACAGGAATGATGCCGGGGTTATCGTCCAGCTTGCGTAATGTGATCTGTTCTCGGCTGCCGAATGCATGGACAACGGCTGTGCTGAAATATAATGCTTAATGTTAGCGCGTTATAACTACCTACATAATTCTAATAAAACATAACTAGGTTTATCTATATTCTAATAAAAGTAAAACTAAGAAAACTTTAAATTTATAGTAAAGGGGTCTATGTACCGAAACTATATTTGTTTCTTAAAGGTCTCTTAATATTGTCCATATGTATTTTGGGCTGTGAGTTCGTTGCCACAGTTTTTCGTACTGGATCGACGGTTTCGATTTTTGTTGGCTTCGAAAACGTATCGCCAAGTTTTTGTCTTATGTGTTTTCTTATATACACATTTTGTCCTTGCTCAAATAATTCTGGTTTATCTCGCTTTTCATTGATTTTATTGATTACTTTTTCTTTATTGTTTATTAGTTCTTCATTAATTTTTGCATATAAAAGTTTTGTTTTGTCTCTATGTTCCGCGACATATTCGGTTAGTAAAAGCTGATCTAAATTTAAATTGAATGGATCATTTGTGCTAATGTGCCCATTTACAAGGTCGATTGGCTTAAATTTGGTTGTAGAGTGAATAGTATAGTTATACGCTAGGATTGCGTATTTCATTTTTGGATGATCGATGTTTTATCAAAACCTTGATGATTTAGCAATCGAATGTGTTCGGCGAGGGTGGAATGGAGCCGTTCGATTACTCCGTTAGATTGTGGGTGATTGGGTGAACAGAAATGGATCTTTATTTTATGTAATTGCAATAATTCGGTCACTACTGTATTTTTAAATTCAGTCCCATTATCGACTATGATTTTGAGAGGGACTCCATGATGTGAGAAAAATGTGATCAGGTTATCAGCTATTTCATGGGCGGACAATGACTTTAAGTGATATGCTTGGGCATATTTAGAAAAGCTGTCTATGATTGTCATAAATTTTTCCTTGTCTAAGGTGTATGTGTCAATGTGTACAATTTCAAAAGGTTTTGAAGCCGTGGGTGTTATATTCATCTCCATATTTATTGGGTGTCTTTCGTATTTGCTCTTCTGACAGGTTTCACACTCGTTTATGTATGTTTGGATGGACTCGGCAAGGTTCGGCCAATAATACTTTTCTTTGATGCGGTGTGTTGTTTCTTCTATTCCTCGGTGGTTTGTTTTACTTTCATGGTAATTTTTTATTATTTGGGGAATATCATCTTTCTCCACAACATCAATTAGTTTCTTAAGGCATCTCTTAAATCTCAAGGATGGCCATTTAAAATGTTTTCGTACAACCTCACAAAAAGGTTCGTAGATGTTAGGATATTTTACATAACATCCCCTTTTCTTCCCCTTCCCGATCTTAAATCACGTAATTTATTTTTCCTTTAATGTTTGTTATATTTTCAGCCTTTTCAATGGATTTTATCCTACTATAATTTTTTTTACCATTACTTCTTTTAATGGCTTCGGCACTGATCTACTGACCCCACTTGGTAAAAGACAATTTACCTAATAATTGAAAGCCCAATAAAAAATTAAAGCATTTTTAATTACAAGTTTGTGTAATCTGGGTCATATTATTTCTGCAAAACATTACTTAGTGTCGCTAAAATAATGAGAAATTACCATATAGATGAAGAACTTTTTAAATTTTGTTTTATTAAGTTTTTGTTGGAATACATTATTGTGTTTATTATTTTACTACGCTAAGAAAAGATAAGATTTTAAAATCTTAATTTTTATTTGTTAATTAAAATAAAATAATTTAAGTTTTTTAAATGTGGTTTTTAAAGTTAAATCAAAAAAAGTCATTTCAGCAAGTATGTGCCTAAAGCAATTTATTGACAAGTTCTTTTAAATTTTACCACAATATTTTAAATTATGCTAAAATATTTAAATTATTTAATTCAATTTGTTGTTTAATTTATAAAAAAATTACATGACAGGCAGAATAGATTAACACCAAAGATTTGTAATCATGTGTTTAAAAAAATATTAAGGATGTCAAAGACGTCTGCAAATAACATAAGGTAAAAAACAATAAAACAAGATTATTTTATTATGTTATTACTTAAAATAATAAGGTACATATTTTTACAGGTCATAAAAATCTACAATGGGGTTTAAAAAAAACCCTTGCATATATTTTACTTTGCAATGGCATTTTTCCCTATTAAAAAATGGATTGGTGTAATAAATGTGGTATTTCTTGTAGGCTCTAAAGGAAACCTTTTTTAAGTTGATAATAAAGATATACAGGAGGGTTTCATTAAAAAATCAACTTTAGTGTTATAACTTTATAATAAAAGTCAATAAAAATATAGGTACTACAATGAATTATACATAAAAATCCTAAATCTTGTCTATTTTGCATTTTTTTCTATCTGTTGTCAGACGAGGTGGCCAAACTGATAAAATTTAAAAAACACTCTTTCTAAAAAATTATGTCATTAGCCATGATTTACTTTACTACTGAATTTTAGTTTTCGCCATACCTGCACATGGAACAAAATTGTGAAAGGGAGTTATACAATTGCCAAAAAATTCTACAATTATTTGTAGTAAAATACACGTCCACTGTATCATATTGTAGCAAATAAAAATAAAGTTATTTAGGAAACCATATGCGACAGCCACTACTGAATGTTGCAGCGAAAACCACAAGCAATTGTAAATTAGAGAATACATTTTTATAACGGGTACTACAATTTAATGCTTCATATACTATTGTTCTTTTATATTAGACGAAATAACCCTGATTGCAATAAAAAAGTGCCTTGCAGCAAACAAATATATAGTTTCGTTAAGTGTATTCTTACTATGTAAGAAAACCCTTTCGGACCAAAATAATGCGTTAGGGGGTAAAGCTAAAAATAAACAAGTTTAAACGCTATTTTTAATTCAAAAACATTTCTTTTTATATACAAATTTTCATATTGTAAAAATCCTCTATACTTACCTCTTGAGCAAAATTCACATTTTTTGAGATACCTTGTATACAGAGTACCACCTCACTTATAAGTATGTGTTTTTTTTTAAAAATCCAAAAGAAAAGTGATTTTTTTGGAAACGTCCTTAAGTAGACACTATCTATATAAAAAAATAGTTTATCGTTGATCCTAGCTCTATGCAAAAATCAAAATTTGTAAGATACTTTTCCTTTTTTTCATAAAACTGGGCTTTAGACTTTAGAAGGATAACTAGGATTTATTTATGCCTGGCGGCTATCTTTGTGACATCCTATAACGTCATTAAGCTACATGATTTTAAAAGTATCATTTTAAATATCGATTTGATTCTCTTTCAATTATAATTTGTACGATACTTTACTCCTTTCTAATAAAACTAGACTTTAAAAGGATTAACTAGGATTTTCGCCCGGCGGCTATCTTTCTGATATCCAGGGCCGGATATAGGGGGGGCAGGCAGGGCAACTGCCCCAACAAAGGTACACATTGATGGAGTGAGGCCTTTTTTACGGATCAATTTGTTTTGGGTTTAAAATGGCATCGCATATTCTATTTATTGAGAAGGACCTTTTTCCCTCTTCAATATTTTTTGCTGGGCACAAAATTTTATTTACTTTTACTTAAAGGGGCCCCACAGGCTCATTGCCCCAGGGCCTCCACGCCTTTAAATCCGGCCCCGGTGATATTATAACGTCATAATACATGATTTTGCAAAGTATAATTTCTAACATTGATCCTGTCTCTATGCCTAATCAAAATTTTTGGGATACTTTTCTCCCCTACACATAAACTAGACTTTTAAATAGTTAATTACAATTTTCGTCCCGCGGCCATCTTTGTGTTGTCCTAGCATCACGAAGCTGCAGATTCTTAAAAAGTGTCATACTATACATTTATCCTACGTTTACGAAGATTCTCAATTTGTGGGTTACGCGGTATCCTCAGACAGGAAACCGCACATATACCCTCTGGCTCATCCTAATTGTCCAAATTTCGTTTACAGCACAAACCTATAGCACGCTTGCATGAGCAATGGGTTGGTATATTGGCCCAGTAATGGAATAACAAAACAAGCGCTATTAGTCACCAGTTTTCACATGTCGGTCATTTGGTTAGGGTTTCCTTAAAAGAGACGGTCTAACTAAATACCGACATTGAACACTGGTGACTAACAGCGCTTGTTTCATTCGCTTACTGTGCCATTACGAAAACCCCTCGCTCATGCGTATGACTCTGGGTTTGGTGCTATAACGAAATTTGAGTTGCCTATGATCTATGTTATTTAACTGAACCAGTATGTATGTGCCACAGGTAATGGAGCATCTTTTCGTCTTGGATATTTACCGCTGCTACACAAAGCTTGTATGTGCTCAGAGGACCCACTCTATTCAAGAGATGGTACAGTCTTCAAACAAAATTTTTAAATAAATCTACAATCGTTGTGCTACATTTTTCTACTATAAATCTTACAAATTTTTTCCTAAGTCAACAAAAAGGCGCCACCCTGTACTATTAGCGTAACAGTGCACGGTTTGTGTTAAACAACAAAATCCCGAAATTATAAATGCCACAAACAAGATATTAAATCATACGAAACGTCAACAGAGTAATGCCTAGGTGGAATGTTATTTCTCTTCTATATCTTAACAAATATCAAATTTCCGGCACAACTGCCAATGTAGTTCATCTATATAGATGGGGAAATTAATTGGCATACGTATGCAACGTGTTGACACTTATCGTAATATATCGGGGGACTGGATGAGCCTCAAGCTAATAAATGTTTAAATTAAGACAGGAAAAAGTAGATCTCGCTTTTAGCTCTAGGCAAAATCTTAAAAGCCAATTTTTATTTTTACGTCGGTCGGTATACATACGAAAAATAAATACAAGGATAATGATAGGCTAATAGGGTTAAGTCTGGGGAGTTTACTGTTTGGGGAATTCTCTTTTGGGCACCTAATAAAATTTTACCTGAGCTGACCTTTTTTTCTGGTTTGGTCTCCTGGACAAAATGCATAATTATTTCTTCTTGTTTGGTACCCTAAAAGTGTTTATATGTATAATTTATTAATTTAGACAGACATATTCATTCTAAGTTTACATAAGCGCTGTAATGCGCAGTAGCTAAATGCGTGAATTAGAATAAAACCCATGTGTAAAGACTCCCAAATGCGGTGACAAATCTTATTGCATTACAGTAGTTCTGTTATAATTACAGAGTATGATTAGTTCTGGTAAGCAATGCCTTTTTTAAATCCCTTAATTAAACCCAAGACTACTACACACTTTATAAATCCACTAAAGAATTCTATTCCCACCTATAGGGTACCAAACGAGAAAAGATAATTATACATTTTGAGGAAGTGTCCAAACCAGAAAAAAAGGGTCAGGTTAGGTAAAATTTTATTGAGTGCCGAAACAAGAATTCCCCAAACGGTAATAAACCAAGTCTGGGTCATAAAAGTTTACCTCGCTACATTTTATTTGACAGTATTTTTATCTTTGGACAATCCACAAAGGCTAAAAGCCTAAACACTAACGTACCGTGGGTGTCTTAAGCGAGGTAAGAGGGAGTTTGTTGACACGGGACTTAAGTTCTTAGAAATTTGGGAAGAAAGGAAAGACTTTTGCGGGCAGCAGATTCTAGATTCTAGAAACCGTAAGAAAAGACGAACAAAGTGGGAAGTTCTAGTCCAGTCCAGTTGGACCGTATAAAGACGATTCCGTGCGGCACAACGAGTTTCTCTGTTGAGAACCGTAAGTGGAGGAGTTATACTGGACAATTCTTTAGAGCAGAAGCCATGGAAGTACCTATAAAAATCATTGCCGCTTAAAAACAAGCTACTATAATAAATACAGGACGTTTCTACAGTCAAGTCATTTATTGCAACAGCGTAGAACACTTGTAAAGAAAAGTTATTTTATATAAAAAGGCAAAAAAAATAAAATAAAAATTATTTAATAAAAAAGTCAAACGACTTACCGAGCCGCGCACTAACAAATTTCATTGACCAGCATAAAGTTGCTCAACCAAAATATGGCTAATAAATTTGTGTTTCGCGCACTTTTCTACTATGGTGCTGCTTTGTTCACATGAATTTCACTGAGACAGCAGTAATTATTGCTTTTATTTTAAAAAACAGGAAAAAAAACCAAAACTGCATTGGGTTTAAATGATCTTCAAAATTGATCAAGACGCAATTTTTTAGTTGCCGTGATTAAAAGTTGCTAATGAGCGGTATCATATAAAAAAACAATTGTTTAGTTGGCGCAAAAAAGTTGCTAGTGCGAGGCAGGCCTACACCATATTAACTTTTTAGTTTTTTCTCTAATGATAATAATAATGATATTTTCTTATTATTTTCACATTTATATATAAACATTAATATAATTAAAAAATACAGTTTTTTGGGCATATGGCTGCTATGGTTGGTTGCTTAAAAAGTACGGAGTCTCAAAGAAAAAAAAAAACCTGGGTCCGATTAAGACGGCGACGTGTTTCTGGTCTAGAAAATTGAAAAAATCAATTTTTTTTTTGGCATATTTTCAAAGCTTAGACTTTCAAAAATATGCTCTTAAAAGGATTTTCAAAATTCGGGTATTTTGAGAGATACAGTGGATTTTGTGACGCGGCACTTAAACCGGCCGAGCGGGTGATCACACAATGAATGGCAGATGTTTTTCAGGAATTCTTTTGTATCCATTTGAGCTCGTTATATACCCTTTTAAGTTTTTATATATACCAGCTACCAGTACGTACCCAATATACCTGGAACTGTCCACACAAAATATACCTAGAAGTGTCGATCTCTATAGTATAATTTACAAATTATTACTTATATATTTTCTGTTCAGTTTAGTCTCGATCTTGGAGCATTTTTCTCAAAACTCCTTTTGTTGAGGTGGTTGACACGATATCTGAAGTTCTATCGGACCGATTCCTTTGAAATTTGGTGAGAATCTTTTTCATACATCTCTTTATCACTTGACCTAAAGATTTTGAAAAATTTTAATTTGAAGTATTTTTAAAAAAAATTCGTAAGGTCGAAAAACAGGGGTAAAAATTTTTTTCAAGTAGACGCCATTTTGTGAATTTTGTTTTTTTCGGCCGAAGGTCAAGATGTAGCGACATCTTTAACTGGTCACATCCTCTTTAGTCCGTAAACATCATTAAGGTGTTTTAAACTTAAATACTTTTTCAAATGTTCAGCACCTTAAGACACCCACGCCTCGGTAAGTTAGTATTTAGGCTTTCCGCCTTATTGGATTGTCCAAATATAAAAACAAAAGCCCTGTTACTTAAGATTAAAAATTTGCAGACTCATGTTTACACAAACCGTTTTTACATTTTTTATAAGAAGATTCTACTACATTGTCGATTGTATATTTTTAACTTACATATTTCGTTGTGTTAATTATGTTTATAACAATATGTTTTTTACTGACCCCACTTAATTAAAAGACAATTCACCTAATAATTGAAAGCCCAATAAAATTAAAGCATTTTTAATTACAAGTTTGTGTAATCTGGGTCATATTATTTCTGCAAAACATTACTTAGTGTCAACTAAAATAATGAGAAATTACCATATAGATGAAGAGAACTTTTAAATCTTGTTCATTAAGTTTTTGTTGGAGACTACATTATTATGTGTTTATTATTTTTACTACGCTAAGAAAAAGATATGATTTTAAAAATCTTAATTTTTATTTGTTAATTAAAATAAAAATAATAATAAATAAGGTTTTTTAATCTGGTTTTAAAGTTAAATCCAAAAAAATTAACCTAAGCAAAGTTATGTGCTTAAACAATTATTGACAAGTTCTTTTAAATTTTACCACAATATTTTACATTATGCTAAAATATTTAAATTATTAAATTCCAATGGGTTGTTTAATTAAAAAAAAATACGCTGACAGGCAGAATAGATTAACACTAAGGAATTTGTAATCATGTGTTTAAAAAATATTAAGGATGTCAAAAAAGTCTGCAAATAACATAAGGTAAAAAACAATAAAAACAAAATTATTTTATTATATTACTTAAAATAATAAAGGTACATATTTTTACAGGTCATAAAAAAACTACATTGTCGATTGTATATTTTTAACTTACATATTTCGTTGTGTTAATTATGTTTATAACAATATGTTTTTTACAAAATTTAAGGTTTGTTTTTATAACCGAACATTTAATTTTATTTTTGGTATTTTACCGCTTTAAAACTTCTACAAAATTTACATATCCAAAAGATTTAATTTGGTAACTTAATATAATAAAAGTTTTACATTTTGGAATTTTCTATTAAGCTGTCAGCAAATGGAAAGTCACATCGTTGCATAATCGAACAATTTACTTGGCAAACTTTTAGTGAAAGATTTGACTAAAATGAGAGAGCGTTAACTTTTGTCAAATTTACAAATTCTGGGTGAAGTTGATTTATTTTTCCATAAATGACTTAAATATGGAATAAAACAAATTTGTTTTACATGTCTTTTCAATTTTTAATACCTTAAGTTATAATATTTTTATATCCTGCTAAAAGTTCATTTAGCAAAATACAGGGTGGCGCATCGAAAACGAAACAGACGCATTTACTGGCAGCTCAGTTTTTTTTGAAAAACGCTCAGACCCGTCGATTTTGTTTTTGAGGGGGACACAAGTTTGGCAAAAAATCACGTTGGCTCGTGCAGCCCCCTGGGCGGGGTGACACCAACCCTAAAATCTTAAATGAGAAGGTGGATCGAGTAATACATCATTTTAAAGCTCCTGACGAGTACTTTATAACCCTAGAATATGAAGTCAATATCTTCACCTATTACAAAATGGCGGTACTTTAAAAATTACCTAAATACTTGATTTGGATGGCCATATTTCCGAAACTAATAAAGTTAGATGTACTTAATGTGGTATTTTCTTAAAGCTCATTTAAAGATCTTTTTAATGGTAAAATAATATACAGGGTTCTTAAATAAAAAATGTGTACTTTTTCTTCTACCCTGTATATTACTACCAGTATCACCATTAAAAAGACCTCTAAAAGAGCTTTAAGAAAACACCACACAGGTACATCTAACTTTATTAGTTTCGAAATATGGCCATCCAAATCAAGTATTTAGGTAATTTTAAAGTACCGCCATTTTGTAATAGGTGAAGTATTGACTTCATATTCTAGGGTTATAAAGTACTCGTCAGGAGCTTTAAAATGATGTATCACTCGATCCGCCTTCTCATTTAAGATTTTAGGGTTGGTGTCACCCTGCGAGAGCTGCACGTGCTAACGTGATTTTTTGCCAAACTTGTGTCCCCTCGAAACAAAATCGACGGGTCTGAGCGTTTTCAAAAAAAACTGAGCTGCCAGTAAATGCGTCTGTTTCGTTTTCGATGCGCCATCTATAAAGGGTGTAACAGTATATTATTTAAAAAATTAAGGGCAGATTCTACTATTAAAAATATACAGAAAAGTTTATATTAACATGAGTCCGGACCTATTTTGTTTTTAAGATACGGTGGGAAGGGACAACTTTCTAAAAACTAAAACATGTCGAAAACACTTATTTTAGTAGAAACTGTTGGACTTAAACCCTATATAAATAAGTATTTATTGTTTTTGTTAGGCTATCCTTATAAAAGATTATAAAACTGGAAATTTCTCGCAATGTTTTTTTATAGTCTAAAATCAGAATACAAAAGATAAGAGACACAAAAGTTTAACATACATTTACATAGTCACTGGTGTACCGTTTTTTTTGTAAGAAATACACACATCAAAATAATCTAGGGAACAAGAATTAAAATTGTTATAACTTTTGTAGTACCCAATATATTATCATGAAAATTTCTGTATACAGGTTTGGCGAGTTGAATCTAACGGATTGCGTTTTAATGTATTAGACACTAAAAGATAGAGAGTAGACAGAGAACGACTGCATAGGTAACCGCCCACCGATAGCGACGCCGATTCCTCGTACTGCTCGGGTCCTCTCGATGTGAATGTAAATTTCGGCTGCCTTGCAGTGCACTTTAGCAAGCGCTTGGAGATGGGTAGGTCAGCCTCAAATAAAGTATTGGAATTTCACGCGCTCACGACAGATACAAATTTATGTTGTTTTTTAACGTGCCCATAATAGCAAGTCAAAAAAACAACTTTAATATGCTCAAATCTTAAAAACCTTTGGTGAAAAGAAAATACAATATTCTAAAATAAAATGAAAAATAACTCTTAAACAAAAAATTAATTCTAATTAAATGGATTATTTAATAAGGTGTTCAAATACACCTCCTTGTTGGTCTTCACAGTATCCCAACCTGTCGTAAAATTTTCTACGTACATTTGCTAACATTTCAGGTGTAATGGACCTAGAAATATTAATAATTCTAAGCCGCAATTCGTCCAAATTAACGGCTCTTTCATGTCGGTGTTGGTAGAGAATTTCTTTCAAATAGCCCCATAAGAAGTAGTCGCAAGGCGTCAGATCTGGAGATCGCGGAGGCCATGGTATGGTACCTCTTGTGGAAATAAGCCGTTCAGGAAGAGTGTTTGTTAAATAGTTCTGCACTTGTCTAGCGTTGTGAGCGGGACATCCGTCTTGTTGAAACCAAATTTCATTAAAATTAACATCCAAGTTTCGTACAGCGGGTATAATATTTTGTTGCAATAAAAGTATATATCTCTCAGAGTTCAAGGTACCATCAATGAAAAAAGGACCTACAATGTGGTTGGCTAAAATACCAGCCCAAACATTTACCTTTTCCGGGTATTGAGTTCGTAATGGCACACTTAAATGTAGATTTTCCCGAGACCAATATCTCACGACTGAAGAATTATGTCGACCTAGAAGAGAAAAAGATGACTCGTCTGTAAATAAAATATTACTTGTGAAGTCGTCATTTTGATCAATTTTTTCTCTTAGGGTTTCACAAAACTCTTGAGTGTTTTTAATTTTGTAGGCTTTGTACTTATTTCTTTTCAAAATATCACGCACTGTACGGCTTGGAATATCAAGTTCTTCAGAAATTTGGGAGCTAGAACAAGGTTCACTTATTTCCACAAAAGCACACACATTGACCTCATTTTCAATCCTAACGTCAGGTGTTCGACGAGGTTCCTGATCGCCACTAGAACATTTTGCACATCGATTTACACATCCCGACTGCTCAAACTTATGCCAGATATTATAAATTGTTTTAGCAGTAGGGATTTGCTCATCAGGATATGCAAATATAAAACGGCCGACAACTTCTTCTGCACTCTCCGCACGACAATACCATTTTATGATATTAATCTTTTGTTCAACAGTGAAGACCATTTTTACTTTATTACTGTATCCGCCTTCGTACCAAAGGTTAAAATAAATTGTAAACATGATCGGCTAATACGTACTTGGTATGCGAAGAATTGCAAACGAACTTTGACCGGACTGATAAGCGCAACGACGACGCGATAGCCGCCAAGGGAGGAGCCAAGTTTGTTCTCGCTCTACTCCGTCTTTTTCTTACACATTGCCCAAAATCATATTCGAAACTTTTCAATCGCCGAACGTGTATATTTGTGATACTGTTGTTGTTTACAATACACATTATTTCAATTTTTTACCAGTTTATGGAATGTGGATAAAAAAGTCGTACTGCTATTGTTAAAATATCGTATCAGTTTCTTTTTTGGTGCTTGCTTCTACGAAGTAAAACGTGACTTTCGGTATTTGAATTAGTGTTTAGTTTAATTATCCTAATGGAACGACGACATTTAACGCGCGAAGAGCAGTTGCGAGCAGTAGGGATGGTTGAAGCGGGTTCAAATTATAGAGCAGAAGCAGACGCCCTTAACACATCAGCAAGTGTGATTTGTCGATTAATGACAAGATACCGTGAGACCGAGATGTAAGAGAACGGCATACTGGCCGTACGAGAGTTACCGACCCTGTACACGATCGTTTTATTCGATTACAGGCTTTACGAGATCGAACAGTTACTGCAGGTCAGTTAGCAAATGAGATAGAACGCACACACCATGTTGTTGTGAGCAGCCAAACTGTCAGAAACAGATTGCACGACTTCAGCCTTTATGCTCGTCGACCGCTCCGTGTTCCCCCGTTAACAAGATGCAACCGCGCTATGAGACTGGAATGGGCATACGAACATCTAAACTGGCGACATGAAGAATGGCGTAATGTACTCTTCACGGACAAATCTCGCTTCGGTTTTCATCCTGATTCACGCCGACTTCGTGTGTGGAGACGACCTGGAAATGTGGAACGCCTTGCTGCCGTCCAGGAAGTTCACAGCTACCAGGGTGGCACAGTTACGGTGTGGGGCGGAATTCGTGTCGGAGGAAGAACTGATCTCGTTCTGTTAGAGGGCTTTTAAAAGCCAACACTTACCGTGACAGCATTTTGCAATCTGTTGTGCTTCCATATGCTGCAGCAATCGGTCCGAATTTCCAATTCATGCAGGATAATGCCCGTCCACACACTGCTCGGGTGGTACGTGAATTTTTGGAAACTGAGCACATCAATGTTTTGCCTTGGCCTGCACAGTCCCCAGACCTGAATCCTATAGAACACCTTTGGGATTCAATGGGACGAAGGCTTTTCCATCACAAATGCACTTGCAAACAAGACAACAGCTGTTCAATTGTCTTTCTGACTTATGGAATAATACAACCCAAATGGAAATTGACAACCTTATTTCAAGCATGCCAAACAGATGCCAGGCTGCCATTAATGCACGGGGAGATCACACTACTTACTGACAAGTGTATAAACTTAAACAACATTACTTTTTTGACCTTTGTAGAATTATTATTTTCAGTAATTTTCATTTTTTACTTTTTTATTGAAATTAAATTTTCTTTCTAAAAAATTCTGGCTTTTGAGATACTCCTAAACGAAGGAAGTAGTAAGTAATTATCTACAGGAATTTTCATGATAATTTATTGGGTACTACAAAATTTATAACAATTTTAATTCTTGTTCCCTAGATTATTTTTGATGTGTGTACTTATTTAGTTGCCGCTTAAGACGTTACTGGACTTATTAGATGTAAATGAGTACGGGTACATCGTTATACTGAATCTGATTTAACCGGTCTGTTATAACTTAATCCGACAAAATATTGCGATATACACGTTTTAGATTGATTATGGGATTACATTGAACGCCATAGGTCAATCTTGTTTTCCAAGCGATTTCAATTAAGTTTAATCCGATCGGAGGTTATATGTGTACGATATATTTAAGGTTTTGGAAAAAGGTTGGAAAAATGACAGTTAAGTAAAACAGCTGATAAGTGTAGAAACGAAATATTGGGAAATAAAATAAGCTTAAATATTTGCTAAAATATTGTAATATTTGCGTGTTTCTTTGGTGGTAAGCGTTATTATTTTGTCTTTTTTCTGAAACTAAATAAAATTGATTAAAAAAATACCACGAAAGTAAGTTCAAAAGTTCATTTTTATTTGTGTGCTCTCTTTGTTATTGTATATACTTTTCCTTGTAAAATCTTAAAGAGTTTAGAACCGGATAATCTGCATCTGATAAATTCTAGGACCAAGGGCACAGTTTTAGATTCAATGCAATCCGTCCATCAGATTTGATTTTTACGATGTACCCTTAGTCATTAAGTTATTAATAAATTACTTCTTTATGCCAAAAATGGGCAAAGAATATTTAAACCAATCTTTATATAAAATTTTCTTTATATTTTCTCTCATGTGGAATCTGCTCTAAAATTCTTTCTTAACAACATTCTGTAACTAACCGTATATAACTAGAATCAAGACATGATTTTCAATAAAAAAAAATGTTATACTTCTTAAATAAAACGTAAAAAGGAAAAAAATATTAAAGCCATTGTGCATGGTGGCACCTTTTGCGTTGAGCTTGCAAGGTATACCGAAATACCGAAAACTATAAGAGATAGAACAAATCTGATTGCACAATCTTGATTTAAATTTTTGAAACAAATTTAATGGTAGAAGTAAATTGTCAGTAAAAGCTAAGGAGATACAGAGTGTTTTTCAAATTTTGTCATTTGGCCAGGCACTTGTAACTCGCTTGATATTAGAGATAGAATTTTCTTAATATATATA